>JAUNZO010003544.1:0-131339 GCA_031894775.1 Chloris gayana | reverse complement strand
CTGTAGTCACGTCCATGGTTTACAATATCGTTCGTATCGACAAAACCGAGTCCCACCGATTTGGCGGTTTTCACAAAAACCGGAAAAACCGCTCGGTTTATCGGACAAATGGCCAAATCGAATTCAAATTGAATAGTTTGGAAAGCAAAACGGCTAGCCGGCCTGTTTTTCGGTAAACCGATCGGTTTCATCGGTTAGCCGAGAGGCCTTTTACCAAAACCGATGGACTGAAAATTAATCACGCTTCAATTTAATTTTGCTCCTAATTAAGGTATTAATTATTCTCCGCAAGGGTCGGTTTGCCTACTTCATGCGCGAACCGGTGGCCTTCTGCATGCGTGGGAGGGATTAGGAAAACAATTAACACTAGAAGAAACTATTTATTCTATGACGGATCAGAGGTGACGGTTTAGAAATCCGTCACAAATTTGTAGTATCGGATATTAAGCCCATAACATGGTGACGGTTTAATAAATTCGTCATAGGCCGGCCCATAATACAGTGACACTTTAAATGACACTAAAACTAATGGACCAAAAATACTAAAAAATTATGTGCCAAATATGAGAATTGAACACGAGACCTTAGCTTTCAAAGCAAACAACCACATCACTACACCACACTTGTTTTGTTACAAGGTTTGAACAATTCTCACATAAAGCATCAACATTGTTGAGCTACTTACCATCACCCCGGACTAACAAGTCAACACTGCACATGGCCCATTGCCCGCCAGGCCACCCTATTTACTCCCCGCAAAATAAAAAATTAAAAAGACCAGGCTGGTGCTCGAACCCGAGATCACTTCTTCAAGAGAGGAGAGTCTTACCACTAGACCGCTGCTTCATTTGGTAATAGCACAAGCTATATTTTATTAATCCTTTAACGAGCGCCGCCACCGCCACTTATCCCCTTCCCAGCGTCACTCTCTCTCCAATCCCGATCTCTGAACTCTACGTCTCCCAGGATCCAACTCAGGCGGTGGCCGACGGCGCCGTGGTGGGCAACGGGCGTCGGCGGGCCTCAGCGGTGGAGCCAAGGCGTGCCGCGCAGAGACGAGCGAACGTGGCCGTGGCGCTGCAGCGGCAGTGACACCGGCACGGATGCACGTTGACGGCGGTACCGTAGCACCGGTGTCCCGCCCGGCGGCCTCGCACGCACTCACGCACCGGAGTTGTGCAGGAGATTAGCGGGTAGCCTGCAGGCCTGTAGGTGAAATCGGCAATCTGCTAAGGTAAATTTTCTTTGTTCTAACAGTGACTTGATAAAAATTAGAGAATAAAATTCATCGGAACATTGCATATTAGAACTATTTCTTGAAGAAATTTTTTGTTAAGTCTTAAGGATTTCAATGATTTAGAAGAAATTATTTGTGCAGCCTAAATCAGAGATTATTTTCAGTTGCTTGATTTTGTATGTAATGTACATCTTTGTTACAAAATACAAACTCCTCATATATGTTTTTGTTTTCTTTGCATTTTTTCATGATCAGATGGATAGAAGTTGGATTCATGGCAGATTGTTTTCTCCTGAACATATTGATGGTGTCAAACAATTTATGAGCTTCATTCAAGAAAAATTCAGTGAGAATCTTGAGATTCTATGCCCATGTGGTAGATGTCTGAATCGAAAGTACCTCTGTCAGGCTCTTGTAAACAAGCACATTTTGATGCATGGCATGGACAGTAGTTATACTCGGTGGATTCATCATGGGGAGAGCTTCAACGCGGATGTTATTGAGCATCCTGTTGCTGAGCATGACAACGATGATGGTTTCATACACGAAGGTGGTGTTAGAGAGGATGACGGTCCTGAGCATTTGGAAGAAATGTTAGAAGACCTACAAGTTGCAGCAGAACAAGAAAGACTAGAAAAACAACATGCAGAAAATCAGGATGGAGATGGAGATTCAGAACCTCATAACAAAGACTCATTTTTTAAAGTAGTTATGAAAGATGCCAAGCGGCAGCTCTATCCTGGTTGTACCAAATTTTCAAGATTCTCTTTTGTGGTAATGCTTCTTCATATGAAGTCATTATATAGGATAAGCAATTCTGCATTTTCAGCAATATTGAAGCTATTGGCTGAAGCGTTACCGGATTGCAATACACTTCCCAAATCTTATACTGAAGCAAAGAATCTTCTAAAGGAATTGGGTCTTGGATATGACTCAATACATGTGTGCTTGAACAATCGTGTGCTCTTCAGAAAGGATTATGCTAAGCATGACAATTGCCCTATTTGTGGTCTATCAAGATGGAAAGACCCGGAAAGAAAGAAGATTCCACAGAAAGTGTTGCGCCATTTTCCATTGGCACCTAGGCTAAAGAGGATGTTTGCTACTAAAGAAGCATCAAAAGATGCACAATGGCACATAAATCGACAGCCTGGGTCGAAGGAAATGAGCCACCCAGCTGATGGTGAGGCGTGGCAAGATTTTGACAGAGAATTTCCAGATTTTGCCAAGGATGCAAGAAACCTTAGGCTTGGCCTTGCTACGAGACGGGTTCAATCCATTTTCAGAAAAAAACACAAAATACAGACATGTGGCTCTGTGTTTGTTGTGCCATACAACCTTCCACCTTGGGCTTGTATGCAAGAGTCAAACTTCATGATGGCTTTGCTTATTCCAGGTCCTTCATCACCCGGGAAGGATTTTGATGTCTTTTTGGAACCACTTGTGGAAGATTTGCTTAACCTTTGGACAGGTGTGAGTGCTTATGATGCTAATATCGGCAAAATGTTTAAACTTCGTGCGGCAGTTTTGTGGTGCATTCATGATTACCCAGCTTTGAGCACTCTTTCGGGGCGAACCACAAAAGGCTATTATGCATGTACTCATTGTGACAAGCACCCTCTTTCCTACCGCCTCAGGAGCAAAAATTGGGTATTTTGGACACTACCGTTTCCTTCCAAAGGGCCATCCGTTGCGCAGAAACAATGAATATGTTGGCCTTCATCAAAGCAATGATCCACCTCGTCAATTCTCAACTACTGAGCTACTTGATGAATTAGAGAAAGTTAAAGATGTTAGACCTGGGAAACAGAAACCAAAAGAAGGAAGTGGGAAAAGGAAGCGTTCTAACCTGGAAGCTGCTCATGTGAAAATTTGGAGTCGGATGGTTAGTTTATGGAAGTTGCCATATTGGCATAAATTGAAGCTAAGGCATAATCTTGATGTCATGCACATTGAGAAAAATATATGTGAGAGCCTGATTGTGACAATACTCAATATATTTAAGAAGACAAAGGACACAGCTAAAGCTAGGCTAGATCTCAAAGATTTGGGAATTAAACCAGAGCTGCAATTTAGAGAGAATGGAGAGTCATGTGAGATGCCTACTGCTCGATATACCTTGAATAAAGATCAAAAGAAGGAATTTTGTGATTTTTTACGGAAAATAAAGTTTCCAGATGGATTTGCCTCCAACATCTCAAGGTGTTTAAATGTTGAGGGAACCAAGGTGCAAGGTCTAAAAACACATGATTGTCACATTCTTTTGCAAAGAATCTTACCAGTTGCAATGAGAGGATTTTTGGACAAGGATATTTATGAAGCAATAGCGGAGTTGGGGAAATTTTTAGGGAATTGTGCAGCAAAACACTTAACAAGGATGTGTTGGCTCAGATGAAAAAAGAAATACCTATAATATTGGTGAAGTTTGAGAAAATTTTTCCCCCTGCTTTGTTTGATGTGATGTGGCACCTCGCTGTCCATTTACCAGATGAGGCATTGCTTCGAGGTCCTGTGCAATATGGGTGGATGTACCCAATTGAAAGGCGGTTGTATACTTTAAAGCGCTATGTGAGGAATAGGGCACGACCTGAGGGTTCAATTGCTGAGGCATATATTGCTGATGAATGTCTCACATTTTGCTCAAAATACTTGGATGATGTTGAGACCAGATTTAATCGGGAACCATTAAACAATTATTTTTCTAATGAAGAAGCCTATGGTGTTGATGTTTTTGGGCATGGAGTTCATTTTATTTCTGCCCCTGAACTTGTATATGATGAAAATGGCTTTGATCAAATGGTGTGGTTTGTGCTCAACAATTGCAGTCAAGTGGAGAATTATGTGGAGTATGTTCTAACTTCTATTTTTCTACAGAATGTTCTAACTATAGTGTTGTATACTACTAGTATTGCAGATAGGCTAACTTCTACTTTTTATACAGAATGTTCAGAGATGAATTAGGGAGACAAGCCTTGCCTAACATTGAAAGAACCCTTCGGCAAGGATTTCAGATTTGGTTCAGGAACCATGTAAGTGTTCATAGGCATAAATTTTAGGTTTTTTTTTTGGGTCCAATGCATTTACTCTATATTCTGATATGTGTGTGTTTCATGTGGCAGATCATGAGGTTGAGGAGTATGGACCAAGAAGCAGTAGATGATGATCTCTTTTCCTTGGCAAGTGGTCCTGATTTTAGAGTAAGAAAATACTCCTCATGCATAGTGAATGGTGTGAGGTTTAACACTGTTGACCGTGATAAGAATAAGATGACACAAAACAGTGGAGTAATGTCACAAAGTACACATAACGGACATGTTACAGATTTTTTTGGAACCTTGAAAGAGATAATTGAGTTACAATATAGTGGGGAGGAGAGGTCTGTAGTTTTGTTTAAATGTGACTGGTTTAAATTGGATGGGAAGAGGAATGAGCTTAAAGATGATGGCTTTTTTAAAAGCATCAATGTTCGAAGTCTATGGTATAGGAATGATTGTTATATTTTGGCCACTCATGCAAGGAAGGTCTTCTACTTGCCAGACACAAAATTTGGTAAGGATTGGCAAGTTGTGCAGACATTTGACCACAGAAATCTTTACAATGTAAGTCAATCTGATTCGGTTAGTGCTTCTGCATATCAGGAGGATGAGTGCTCTGAAGAGGAGGGCATGAGAAAAGCAGTTTCTGACAATATAGATGACCGGCCTTTAAATAGAGATGATGAAGGAGGCACTATTTTTCAAAGAGCAGAAATTGACTTGTTGATGAGAGATGCTGACAAAGAAGTGAGCGACGATGATGAAGATGAAGAAGATGACACACTTTTTCAGTACTGCACTGATGAAGATGAAGAAGGTGCCACAACGGAGGTCGACAGTGATGATGAATAGCTATCTCTTGTTAGGTCTAATCTAGGCATTATACATGAAATAGTTGTCTATTTGTCTAGTCTTTTGCAGCTTGAATGTGTAATTGGCATGATACTTTTGGCCTTACGGTTTGTACTGGTGTATTGTACTATAATCAGTCATCAGTTTGCCAAGAATTAAGAAACTCGTATATCTATCTTTGATTTCACTATCGTTTGCCAAGAATTAAGAAGCTCTGCAATAAATTAATCTTTAATTTTTATAACATTTTGAGTTAATTTCACAAACCCACCAATCAAGTAAATTTTGCAGTAAATTAATCTCTGATTTGACTATCGGCTGGCAAGTCTAACATTAACATTCACGCTCAAACCAAAGTATTGGTGGGTTTGTGAAATTTACTAACATTTCACGCTTAAACTATGTAGGCTTAAACTGAAGTCATGATATGAACTCAAAGTAAGGGTGGAAAATGGATGCAGATAATCAGTATTATTCGATATTCATATCCGAGAAAATGTAAATATGGTACAAAATATCCGTATTCGATTAAGATTTTTAGAGTATTTGTATTTGTATTTGTATTTGTTTAGAAATATGGATATGAAAGTGATTTGGGATTTTAACATCCAATATCTGAGCTATTCATATTTATTCGTATCCGTATTTGTATCCGTCATTATATCATAATTATTTCTTTATATTATATCTAAATTATTAGAAAATATGTTCAAATTTGATGTGATTTAGTGACTCCTAAAGTATAATATATCAAATTATATATGGTAGATTCCAATTAAGTATTGACATTTCACTTACTTTATCCGTACACATAACACATAAATTAGTTCATGACATGGTTCACTCTTACCTTAGTTAGCTTTGTTTGCGCATTCATCCAAGCATTAGCTTCCAATTCACAAGGCACTCAATTCGAGCTCCGAAGTTACAACATCAGTTTTTAGAAATGCTCCTGAATTTGTACCGATCGCATCTTACATGGGATTAATTAAGCTGATAGTTTGTGATGTTCCTATTCTATGCTCCTGATTGCAATTTGGCCAACCATATGAACTTAGTCCATAGACTTGAGCAATATCATTTCACTGACAAACTGCCCAACATCCACCCCTTACGTACTGGTCCACATGAGATCGGTTTCCCCATGCCCAGTCGGCCAACCCAATCTGTGAAGGCGCGCATATTTGGCCAGCTCCCAAAATTTCCACCAGCCACCGCGCCAACCCAGTCCATAGAATTGACCTTCATACCCATTGGCCTTCAAAAAAAATAGCACGCACAACTGCACTTCCATCTGCCACTATCTGGAGGGCATTCCTGTAATTTCTTGCCGCAGGCACCTCTAATTCTCCCACCCCCTCACGCAGCCCACCCAAATCCCTAGCACAGCGTGCCCTCGCGCCGCCACTCCACGACCCCAGCGCCGCTCGCGCCGCCACTCTGTGACCCCAGCAACGCCACGACCCCGGCCACCCCGGCGACTCCGGCGACTACGGCCACTACGCGAGTCCGACGACCCTGGCCACCCCGGCCACCCCAGCCATCCCGGCGACCCCGGCCACCCCGGCGACCAGCCACTCCCGCGACCCCGGCCACCTCAGCGACTACATCTCCACCACCATCCCGTTGGTCACCATCTTCGCCTCCACTACCTCATCTACGCCACTGCCGTCATCCTCAAGGTCTGGTCTTGATGACGAAGGGTGGACAGAAGAAGACACAAGGGAGTTGGATCACAGGTACACTCCTCACATGGTTCCTTTTTTTTTACTGCGTCTTGCACACTTTGTGACCATGCGGCAGTTGTTTGTACTAATATTAGGAGTGATTCTCGGAGCCTCTTGTCCATTGTGACCTTGCTTTGCGGTAGCACTAAGTAAATAAGGTGTTTCTGGTCGTAAGTAGTGTTTCTTGATGTCGAATAGAGGCAAGGTTCCAAAGGAGAATGTTGAATCGATTGTTTTTAGGGGCGCCTAGCAATTTCAGATTCTGCAGTATCTCGTGATAGCTGTTTAGGCCCTGTAGATTAGAGTGAAAATCATTTCAGATTCTACTACTTGTTTAGTTTCAGATTCTCGTGATTGATCTACTACTTGTTTAGTTTCAGAGATGATTACGTGCATTGATTTACTCATCTTTTCTCTCACAATAATTTGTACTTTACTATTGTTGCATAAATATTAATCTGTTTTTCATGTTCTCTCCCACCTCAGGACTTTCTCTAATCCCAGGATCCTCACTGTGTCCATATGAACAAGAGCGCCTGAAACGATGCATGCCCAACAGTAAAAGGCTGGAGGAACTTCAAAAAGCATGGTCAGCCAGTGAGTTGAATACAACCATGGCTCCAGAGAAGAATAAGAGACCTCGTAAAAATAGTGAAACCTCTGAATCTGAGTACAATCCTACTCTTGATGATACTGGTGATGCAGATTTAATGGATGTTGACAGTGCTAAGGTAGCATTCCTCCGTCTTGTCATGGCTTCACTTGTTGTTTTCTTTCTCATACAACATAAATTCTCTACAAACTTTGTTGACTAATCCATGCTTTCATTTCAAGCAGACATTTAATAAGGACAGCAAGAAACCTAACAAACAGACTTCGGATGTTCTTGCTGGTGCAGTCAAGTTTAGGAGTCGTAAGAGAGTTTTTGCACAGCAACCTACTGTCTACACAAGGTCAAAGAAAAGCAAACCCCAGTCTAATTCAAGCCAAACAGCAAGTGACCTCCCTCCTTCCATTGAAGGCTAGTTTACTACCATTTCTATTAGCTTTGATAACACATTGAATGCACTCTTACTTGCTGACATTTTTTTTAGGTGCTAGCATTTCCGTGCATGATAAGAATACCAACATGACCACTGGGGTTGGCATTTCCTTACATGATGAGAACACCAACATGACCATTGGGGCTGACATTTCCTTGCATGATGAGAACACCAACATGACTACCGGGGCTGACATTTCCTTGCATGATGCAAACACCAACATGACCACTGGAGGTGATGACATTGCTTGGTCCGATGGGCACAACCATATGTTCAATGAAGGTGGTGTTTCTCTTACTATCATTCTATTATCTACGATTCCATGATGAGATCATTCTTACTCAGTGCCTTTCTTTAGGTGGCTCTGTCCAGCAAGATGACCACATCACTATGGCTGAAGGAGCTGATGGTATTATCCATCCTGATGGCAATCATGCGATGACCAATCAAGGTGATAATTTGCTCATCTGTTCTCCATGATCCATACTTGCTTCACCAGTTTCACGATGAACTTATATCAATGTTTGCTTCTCACTATTTGTGTTTTTATGTACATTTGCAACCGAGAGGAGGAGATGGAATGGAACCGAGGTAGAAATATGGGTCATGGTCTCCAAAGAATGAACCGAGCTCGACGTGGGAAGCTGCGAGTTGTCATAACTAAAGGGCATCAAAGGCCTCTGGTACCACTTGTCGCTGCAAAGTTTGCAACTGAATGCAATATTATCGTGAGGAACCACATTCCTGTGTTCACCCATTGGAAGAAATATAAGAATTCTGCGTGGTTCACTTCCTTTTGCAACTTCCTTCAAGTAAGTTGATTCTCCATTTATTTTCCATCGTGTTTCTGAACCCATTTGTGCAGGAATTTAGGATGATCATTCTTTTCTTGGGTACCTGCTAGTCTTTTTGCATCTTAATCTCAACATGATTCATGAGTTGATAGTATTCAAAACTTGCCTTGAACTGTTCAGATTTACCGTTAAGTTAAACAAAATTAAACCGTCTATTTTGTTTGAGTAATTATCTTGATGGTGTCAATCTGTTGAAAATTAGGTTGATATGCTTTCTAATTCCCATGATTTGGAGTGTTTGTTTTTTAAAGAAAATATACTACCTATTTTTCACATTTTTCATTTATTAGATATTAAATTTTCTTATTAATGTTCTTCTATTCAAGTAGGCAAAGTTTGAAATTGACATGGAGGATCCCATAGTAAAAAAGGCCTGTCTTGACATGATGAAGGATGCGGTTCACCAACAGCGTCACAGGCTGAAGAAGGATTATTTTGATCCTTTTCCGCAGCAGTTGGTTAGCAGAACTTCTCCTGTCAAATCCATGGATGATGAACAGTGGATTGCTCTAGTCGAATCATGGAAGAGTCCCAAAAAGATGGTATGTTTGTTTTTCCAACTCTTTCTCTCCATATTGCTATGACATGTTCCTTACATGTATTCTGCTCTGTTGTAGCATGAGTGTGAGATGAACAAAGATAACCGATCCAAAGTTCAGTTCCCTCGGTGTGAGGGACCCAAATTTCACCAACGTGAAATCCGAACCCTTTGTACCTCATTGCCACTCCCGGGAGTGTGGCACGTACATCCAACACAAGTTAGTACGAGTAAAACCATAAATTAAAGGAAATAACAAGGCAAGATAATAGATTCTCCAAGTACATTATTATTATGCATAAATCTCAATCTCAAGAGTACAAGAGCGTGGCACGCAGGCCATCGCGAAACCATGGTAGAAGTCTAGCGAAGCGGAAGCAAAGCGGAAGCAAAGCGAAAACATCTCCGGTGAAGAACCGTAGTGAAGTCCATACCCACAAGCAACTCGAGTGTAGGCGAGACCGTCACTCCTCCTCGTCGGCTCTCTCAAGCGGCTCGGCCGGCTCCTCGGCAACGGCGTCGAAAAACATAGTGGGGAAAGCCGTGAGTACTACGCGTACTCAAGCAAACCGCAAACTACCTAACAACAATGTATGCATGTTGGGATAGTTCAAGGAAAGGCAAGGGCTAGCACCTAAAGCATTAATCCTCAAGTCTATGTGAATCATATTTTATTATTAGTCAAATTTTATAAGTGGCCTTGCAGGAAACAACACAATCCTGCAAGGGTCAAGTTTTATGTCCCGCACACCTCCACGGGACCACAGCTCGAAGCCGGAAGTAAAACACCTATCGAGGGGAGAAGTAGTAAATGCTAATCAAGTGGATTTCTCTCGGTAGTGCCCATACTTTGGGCTAGACTATACGTATAGATTTATATATCTCTGCAGAGAGTAAGCAAGCTGTACCCACGTGAAGAGGTACTCAAACAAAAGACCACCGTCGTGGCCCAAGCAAAGCAACACTCACAAGATCACTCCTCAAAGCATCGAATGGGTGGCGCCCGTCCCTCGAGTCCGGGATCCTCTAACCACAACATAGGAAAAGAAGGTCCTGAAGGGTGTGACAAGGCGTACCACGGGCCGGGTGGGATATCCTCTCGCTCGTGGGTCGAGACAAACGCTCCAACACCCACTACCACTAATCTCTACACCACGGCGGGCCACCCATTCCTCCGCTAAGTATCATGATCCAGCCCGCCCATACAAGTCACGTGGTATGCTAGTAAGACCGAGAGAGGCATACGCACAAGAACCGGTCCTTAAGCTGCCGGGGCGAGTCACCATCCCTCTCCTCAACAACAACGAGTCTCAACGAGTGTCACCACAACAGGGGTCCCATAGCCCAAGACCCCTACACAACTCGTACCCGCAACAGGTACTCTCCAAGTAGAGACTCCCCGAAGTCTCCCGAGCACCTAACCACCAACACACTCGCCCCCGCAAAAGGCCCTACAGGGTATCTAGTACTGAAACTCGACACCTAAGAAACACCTACAATTTATTTTACACAAAAACATGTATAGTCATCATGGGGTTCAATTAAGCAACTAAGCAAGTACTAAGCATGCGAGTAACGGTAGAACAACCTATGGCAAACGAGTGGCAAGGATAGCATAGTATGGCATAGGTAAACTACAAGTGCAAGTAACCATTAATCATGCATGGTCCAATTTAATGCAAGTACTAAATAGGATCAAGAGTGGTCAAGGATTGCGGCTTGCCCGGATAGGGCTGCTCCCGAGGCCGGGTCGGGGTACTCGTACGGCTGCTCGGCGGAAACTCCTCAATCTGCGGCTCGGACGGGAACTCCTCGAGCACCGTCCGACGGACGGATCGTGAAACGAGGGTTAGGCACGCTTATCGTGACAATAGGAAATAGTACGGAAATAACGACGGAAATTACGGTACTAGAATATGACCAAAAGCTATACTAACGCGTAGAGAACGTCGCTACGAGTCCAACGCAACCGACCGCGTATTTTTCCGAGTCTCCAGGAAAAAGATATGAATTTCCAAAGAAAAAGGAATTATGGAAATTCAGGAAAATCCAATAAAAGAAATGGAATATTCCCTGGAAAATTCTCTGCCACGTGGGCGCCACGTCAAGACCACGTAGACGCCACGTCAACGCCACGCAGACCAAAATCGCTACAGGTCGGCACCACGTGGCAATTCTTCCGCCACGTGGTCGCCACGATGTCGCCACGCGGGACGACACGCCGGCAGAAAACACGACACCTCAACCGCCCCGTCGGCGCCACCTTAGCAGAAAAACACGCCACGCAAGCAGCTACACCACGCCACCTTAGCCGCCACCTAGGCGCCACGCTAGCGGAAAACTACGCCACGTGGATGCCACCTCGGCAGAAAGTCCGCCACGGCGACCATTACGTCGGCACTACCGGAGAGGGCGGCGCCGCTCCGGCTCCGCCACGGGCCTCGCCGGAGTTGGCCCGCCCGGCCGCTACAGCTCGCCGCTTCGAGCACTAAGCCCACCGGGCGATTCCCCAAGACGTCGCGCACCTGCCGGAGTGGGTCGCGAGGACCGGCTCGCCGCGGACCGGCCATGGGAGCTTACCGGAGTTCCTCACGGCGGCGGCGCAAGAGGGGAAAGCCCCGCGCTTCAGCAAAACTCCCACCCGGACACCCCAAAACGCTACTCGAGACTTCGCAACTCTTACGCACCCACTTCCGACCAAGATAGGCCGCCGGAGACCCACCGGCGGCGAGTTCCGCGGCGGCGCGACCACGGCTCGCGGCGAAACCTCGGGAAGATTGATCCTTTTCCCCAATTGACTAGCGCACGAGCTACGGGGAGCAAGGCGGTACTAGTCAAGCCAAGAGGGGAGCATGAGCGCGCTTCTACCGGCTAGCTCGCCGGCGTCCATGGAAGGGCGGCGGCGGAAACCGACGAGGAGGTTCAAAACGCCACAAATCAAGGGGGCGAGAGGGGAAACAGCGCGGCTACTCACCAGCAAGCTTTGACGAGGCTCGGAGAAGGTGGGGGCGGTGTGACAGCGACCGGCGACGACGAGCACGGCGGCGGACGACGCGGCCGCGACGGGAGGAGACGGTGACCACGCGGACGGCCGTTCCCGGGCTACCACGGAGCGACGGACAAACGGTCGGCGCCGGGAGATAGAGTGCACGAAGAGAATCATAGGACGGAGCACGAGCGGGGCGGACTCTCACCGGAGAAGAAGATCGACGGCGAGGACGGAAACGGAGGCGATCTTGTTGATGGTCGTCCGCGCTCTCCTCGGCTCGAACGGCGACGAGACTAGCACCAATCAACGCGGCGTCGCATGCCGCGCACGAAGATCCGCACGAGCTCCTTCAGCGTGGAGCTCCGCCCATGGCGAGGGAGAATACCGCAGCGGCGGCGGGTTAGGGTTTGGAGGAAAGGAAGGGAGACGGCGGGTCGGGTGGGGTTTTGTAGAGGGGAAAAGGTGGAGGGAGTGGTTAGGGCGGCGGGTTTGTTGGGCGGCAGCACGGGAACGCGCCGCGTGGCCTCGGCGTCCGTGCCGTATCGCGCGCGGGTGAGGGAGAGGGGAAAAAGGTGGAAGATGCTCCCGTGCCTCCGGGTTGGGCTGGACCCGGGCCGCGAAGGGAGAAAGGGAAGGTGGGCCGTCGCGCGGATTCGGCCCACGGTGCTAAATTCAAACCGAAAACCTTTGCGAATTAATTCGTTCGTTTTTCCTTTGATTTGAATTCAAATCTCAACCGAATTTAACCAATCCTTTTCCAAACTTAAGTATTTTTATTACACGAATTTTTGAGTACATGACTTGGGCTGTTACACTCGAGGCTACGGGTTCCCAAAGCTATGAGGTCTTTATCGAAACAAAAATTGTAAGTTAGACATGTCCTCCTCTATATACCTTTACCCCTCCGGCTTCATGTACTTTCCGTTAATGGAACCATGTAACCTATAAACTGTTAGAGGAGACCAATTCCCTCCTATTTGTGAAAGCTGGCTACTGTGCCTAAACCTTGCCTTTTTTTCCTTTTCTTTTTTGATCATGAATGGAGTTTTGGATATGACCTCTAGCTATCCTGGTTCATTTAAATTCACCTAGCATAGCCATTGCTTTGGTCTATATATCACAGTTCTTGTTGTAGAAACAAAATGATCAAATTTGTTATACTATACATGTCGTTTGTGTATTACATACCATCAAATGTTGTGAACAAGCAAGTAATAAGTTGTTGCATGAAATGTTTCAGGGAGATAAGTACAAGGATGAGGACCCTACTGCATTGGATTTGTTCAAGGAATGCCATTTCAGCAAAAAAAAAAAGGCTTAAAAGCCTGCTGTACAATCAGCAATTGTAAGACACCTTTCAGATACAATGGTCTTTTGATTTTTTTTTTTTGACTTATATCTCATGATCACGACTATTGTTTCTGCTTTCTTGGTAGACCGAGATGGAAAACAAGTTGGCTGCACAAGCAGAATGTGAGGGAACCGAGGGAGGTGAGGGAACTGACATAGGTGAAGGAAGACAAGGTACTCGAACAACCCAAGTTTGTGAATGATGTTGTACATGGTGTGCTTTCTGCGAAGACAAAGAAGAACAAGTTCCTTCAGAATGTGGGCATTCAGATTGTGCAGCCTGCATCCATAGAACAGAACCCTCAAGAAGATTTGGCTGCAGAGAATGCTGAGCTTCGAGCCATTATCAACAAGCAACATGACCAATTAGAAGAATTGTCAAAAGAAGTGAAGGAAACAAAGGAGTCAAGAAGCAGGGATAGAGAGGAGATGAAGATGCAGGCTGAGATGGATGCAAAACTGGAACTTGTGCTGAGTCGGGTTCGACCACGGTAGCTACAAGCTTGTCCTTTAGCTGCATGCTTCTTGTGATTCTTGCTGCTAAGATGAATGCACAACTGGAACCTATTTTGTGCTAGTGCTGCAACTCTGCATGCAAGTAGAGCTTATAGTTTGCATTTTGGTAGTTTGTTTTTTGGAATGGCTCGTGTGCCATGGTGGCTTCTTGTGATTCTTATTATGATGAAACAAGTATGTACTCGGTGGTTGTATGACTTCTATGAAACATTAGACTCATGGAATATGGTTGTATGAACTGGTCAAATCGATCCGTTGTCCGGTTTTCTTTGGGCTCAAATCTAAATTATTGTGGTCTGTAATTTATATTGGATTGGGTCGAAATTACATTGGGCTTGAAATTATGATGGGCCTAAATTTAGTGGGCTTCAAATTTTCTGGTCCATAAATAATATTGGGTTGGGCTGAAATTATAATAGGCCTGAAATTTGTGGGCTAGAAAATGGTGGCCTCATGATGATGACGTAAGCATCCACGTCATCATCCACCTAAGCATCCATGTCAGCGATCATGTTAGCTGCCATGTATCTTGTGATGATGTGGCGGTTCAATCTGTGACAGTTCAAACCGTCATTAATATTGGGCTTTGGGCTGGGCTAGACTGGGCTATAACCAGATCGTGATGGTTTTAAACCGTCATAGATTGAGTATAATTGTGACGGTTTGAAGAAAACCGTCATGTGATTTAATCCGCCACGCTCAATCCATGACGGATTTCGAAACCATCACAGATGGCATTTTGCGACGGTTTTTGACACTTTTGGGACGAAAAGTGACTGTCACGGAATAAATAGTTTCTTCTAGTGTAACGATCCGAATTAAATGGAAGCAGGGTGCATTTATTTGTTTTATTTGTCTTTTTTTCTCCATTGTTTAGTGGGTCAAAAAATACGATGTTTCATCATGTTTTTCAACACATAAGTTTGGTATCAAATCGAACGAAACCCGAGCAAAACCAAAATAAAAAAATCAAATAGTAATGTATTCAGTAAACCGATCAGTTTACCGGGTTATCGATCGGTTTCTGCGATTAACCCACACTTTTTATCGAGAAAAAACTGTTGCTATTTGACTTCCGTGGTTGGACTACAAGTAACAAGTTCCAACCACACTTGCATGCATGCATGGAAAAGCGGCACGCACCAAAATTAGTTGCGCTTTAATTTTGCCAATTAAGATGCTAATTACTCTCTCTCTCTCTGCATGGCCAAGCGTCGGTCCACCTCCTTCATGCACGCAACTGCTGGCTTTCTGCGCACGCGTGATTATAGGAAGCAAATTAAATATCAGGATTGAACAAAACCAGAGATTAAGGGTGTATCTTCTTCAACATATATATCTTCCCTTGATTTTTTTTGGAAGGTCAAATGAGCTTGTTTTTAGAAGGTCTTTTCACCATAAATCTTCATTTTTTGACTAGTTTTTTTACAATTTTTTGTATCAGATTTTTTCAAAATTTTAAATTTTCAAATTTCAATTGACCGAAAACCGCCGGTCCGAAGAAACCGGACCGGACCGGTAACTCACGTCCTGAACCTTCATCTTGCAGTCAGATTCCAGTAGCAACTAGAACCAGCACCTCATTTACTCTATGCTTGCGGTCTACCGAGATTGGATGGAGAGCGTGGAGGCGGTTGTCGCGTCCAAGGAAGGGCGTCCGCAAGAACTGGAGCCGGTCCACTAGATCTGTTGCGGCATCCCACCCCTACTTCTGTTCCCACTAATCAGAAGAACCCAAGGTAAAATAATGTGGGAGCTTCAAGGATTTGGACTTTTGAATGTGGACTGATGGACTTAGGAATCGAAATGTCTCCATTTCTTCTTTCAGGAACAGCGCTCGCTTTCTATTCGACATAATGCCGCTAGAAGAAGTTAGGGTTTACTGCCGGCGCAAGAAGAATAAGAAGACTCTTCCAGTCGGGGGCGGTGATGGGATCAACGTCCTCCCGGACGAGGCCCTGCAGCACGTGCTATCGTTCCTGCCGTCGCGGGAGGCAGTGCAGACCTGTGTGCTGGCACGGCGCTGGCGCCACCTCTGGAAATCTGTACCTGCCCTGCGCATGCCCGCTGTGACTAAGAAAGAGAAGCTCACGGAGCACGAGTTCAGTCGTCTGGAGCGCTTCATGAACAATCTGTTGCTCCGTCGTAACCACAACGCTCCATTGGATTTCTTTGACTTCTTTATCAAACCGTTAGATTATACTTATGAAATACCACAGTGTATGTCCTGGATCCAACAAGCTCTCCAGTTTAAATGTCAGATCCTCCGGATGAAATACTACGACGACTCGGCGCCTTTGACTCTACGAAACCGACCTCTCATCTCTCAACACTTGACTACACTAGAGTTTTATTCTGTAACATTAAGAAGGAAGACTCTCAACTTTTCAAACTGCCTGGTACTGAAGAACCTGCTGCTGAGGGCTTGCATGATTTGTTCTAGTAAGATGTCCTCACCATCTCTTGGACGTCTGACTATGATTTTCTGCAGCTTTGAATATTCGGATTTGGAGCCTCGGACTCATATTTCTGCGCCACGACTCGTTCAGCTGGAACTTACTGATAATTACTACACTCCTTCACTTGGAAAAATGCCGTCACTAATACATGCGCTTGTCAGACTCCATTGTTCTGCTGATTTTTGTGGTAAAGAAAAATTTGGGGGCTCATGTTATGGACATAATAACTGTGATAATTGTGGTGACAGTGATGATGGAAACAGAGGTTCTGTCCTTTTCAATGGCTTGTCTCAGGCTGAAAGCTTAGAGCTGATAGCTGAACCTGGGCAGGTATGTTTGTGCCTACTTCAACATTATTTCTTGTGGTGGCCTATTTATGTGGCACAATGTATAACATTCTTTACATATGCTACTGTCTATGTGCATGGTTGCGAATAGATTATTTTATTTTAAACACCAGGTTCCTGTCAGAAAATAGCAGTTTTGTTTTCTAATTCTGATGAAGTAGCATTTCTCAGATTATATTTCTTGTTTCATATTGTGGACTCTGACAAACAAGTAAAGATAATAAAAAAGAATTACTGCATAGGCATAGGTTGGTTCACCAGCACCATAAATTTCATTCGAGAGTTATTGGCACTAGTGAAGAAGTTGATACTATGTTTATTATTTCGTACATTTTTTTTATAAAATTTGTAAACCACTAAAACATGTGATGATAGTTCAAATGGTATAATGCATATACCCTCCATCGACCCTTACTTTTGTGCTGGACTCGTAATGAATATTTTCGGTTTAGGAACATAAACTTCTGCAACTTATTTTTTATCACTTTGTTTTCAACACTTGTCAGTTCCTGTTTTTCATTTTGTACTTCAATATCAAACTGTCGAGCAGTTTTGAATTTACTACTCTCTTGTACTTTCTTCAGTATATTTTCAAAAGGGATATGATATGGTGCCCTGTATTTAGAAACTTAAAGACTTTGTTACTCAATGAGTGGTGTGTAGAAATTAGCTTCCGTCCACTCATGTGCTTTCTCCAACATGCGCCTGTTCTAGAAGAGCTCATTCTTCAACTTGATAAGGTATATGTTCTGTAAACTTTTGTTTTCATATTATTGTTAGTGTATTGTGTACATGATTGGTTGATTTAATGTAACTATAATGGTTGATATAGGCCCCGGAAAATTGGGTGGAAGCAAAAGAAAGTTACAATCCATCAAAGCGTTCGTTTGCATCCAAGAAGCTAAAGATAGTTGAAATTGAGTGTGAAGAGTTTGATCATCGGGTTCACAAAATTTTTAGGATCTTGAGCAGCTATTGTGTATACGTTGAGCAAATCAATGTCCACCGGTCCGAGAGATCTTCTCAATGTAAGTCAATGACTTAATATTGTTCCAGCTTTTCATGGTACAATGTGTGCATCACAACATCTAATGTTTAGGACACTAAAATTTCATCTCAGATTAGCCTTTGGTTCATTTATATTGTTGCGACTTTATACCAAATTTGTTACATAATCAAGTTATCATGCACACCATGGGCAAACATATATTTGTAGCATGGCGCTTCTTAAGTTTGACATATTACAGCACTACTCATTTTTCCCTTTTTCTTAATTGAACTCTTTATACTGATAGTACCATCCCATTGTTCCTTTGTTTTTGTAAAAAAAAATGAATTCCAATTCCATTAAACCAAGTACTTAGTGATATTCCTCGCAAAGAAGTACTCAGTGATATCACTAGCCATCAAATCCTCTGTCCGAACTAGCACACCCTTCCATCAAAGGCCAGTATCATGAGTCTACTTAGAACCTAGCAGAGATTGTCAATACTTGACTGTAAAGAAAATGAAACTAGATTGAATAATCTCTTTGATCTCAGTAACTGGGCCTCTCATAGCTGACAAGCTGAAGGTGTTGGACTTCCCATTTAATCACCATCGAGTTTCACCAATTATGTGGCCCAACTCATTCTGCAGTGGCTCAAATTCCCATTCGACAGGCTATGATTTTGTCTTGAAAAGAATCAAGTTAATTTGGATTTTTCAACCTACAGCATGAACTTCTTTTGTCCATTTTCCCATTCAGCATTTTTGTTCTGGATCACATAGCCCGAGCACTAGCTCCATAATCCGGTACTAAAGCACAATCAGAACTGATCTTCAAGACATGTTCTTGTGATCTGCTCCAATGTGTTCGCTTCAGTTCTCTACAATCTGTTTTTTTTCTCGCCATGTTGGCATGTTGCATAATTTCTCCGCTTGTGTCTTTTACCTTTACCTGGGTGAGGGATTAGGATCCTCAGCAGTAGCTTTGTCCACCATCCATTCCCACCAAATAAATCCGTCTCGCAACGTCCCTACCAGGCTAATCCCATCGCTGCCTGAGGTGGACTTCTTGAGCCCTGACGATCGCATTACTCGTTGTCCATCGATCTCATCGAGAAATGTTGTAGCATGACTGTGGCCACATTGAGAAGCTGCAGCCTCCTCTAGTCCTCCACCTACTCCATTGCCCCGTATCTCTCTCCAAAGCCAACACTGAGCTCTACCAGCCATGGCCCTTTTTCTGCATCTTGCTATCCAAATTTCCACTTCAAATGGATGTGTGATGCTGAGAGGTGCCACATTGAGCCCCTACACCCTCTTCTAGACCTTCTGTATTTAATCATTGTGCCATATCTGTCTCTTCCAAACCAACACCGAGCTCCACCCACCATGACGTTTCTTTTCCATGGAATTCATTGCTCCTTACGGATGGGATCCAAATTTTGACCCCAAATGGATGTGCGATTGTGAGTGGATCTGATTTCTATGATTTCTGTGAGTGCATCTGATTTCTATGATTCCTGGCCGCTCTCTTCCCTGATCGATGATGACGACAATTGCTTCTTTCATGGAGGACGAAGGTCTGTGTTGTGCGTAGTTGTCCTGTTTTCTTTTCTTGCGGTTGGATCCATTCAATCTGAATGGGCAGTGGATGGAGTGACTGCTGGCTCTCCGAGGATCCTTTTCCCTGGGTAAGATACAACTACCAACTGACAGGGTATTTATTAAGTTCTCAAGTTTGCATTCCCTGTTGCCACTGATTTGTTCACTAAACTTGCTGCTGTGTTGTCTACATAGTACGTTCTTGGATTTTTTGTTTTCCCATGGCCCATAGTGCTGGATATCTGAAATTGCTATAGTAGGGTATGTGATTCACAGTTTAAAGTAACCCTGTACGACTTTACAATGCCTTTTCTTATTCATGTAGGCTACAGTTTCCAGACTAATTATGACATACATTGGTGACCGATCTACCCCGCCAATATGCAGTTGCTTGACTACCCAGAATTGGCGGACTAAAGTTTGTAGCAACGTGTTTACCCTCCCATTTGTAATGGACCATAGTACTGGAAACCTGATGTGTGTACTTACTACTTTGGGCATGGTTTAACTATTTATCCTGCTTCCGTCCTGCTCTGCTTCTGGTTTCTATAATTCGTTGCAGAGTGAATTTCGGTTATATGTATCCTACCAGTTAAAGGTGTTGTTTGTCGAGTTGGTTGTGCTGCTGATCATGATTTTGTCGATGGTTTCTGAGACAAAATCATTCGTAGCTGTATACTTTCAACACTAGGATGGAGGATGGCGCTTAGTTCTGGATCATCTTTTCCTTCTTTAAATATCTTGGTACTGCAGTAACATATTAGATTCGGACAACTATGGTTTCCCTGAGAATGGATTCATGCGGCTGTGATCGTGATTTTTCCTCTGAGGTCAAGTCCATGGGGGACGCGCACACGCTAGCTCTGCACTCTGTTTTTGACGCCCAGTTTCCAACACGTTGTGAAAAAAAAATGAACCTACGGCCTCATTGTCGTTGCCTTGGAGTTGGAGTCCTCGTGTCAACTCGCCTGCAATCGTGGTAGCAGAGGAAGTTGCGGTACACGCGCGTATGTGGATTTGAACACCAGGGCAGGCTCACCAAACCGTCCCCCCTTGTTGTAAAATGCTATTGGGCTAGACCCACGTTCTAGAAGAAGACCTACTAGCTCATCTGAGCTGCTTTATTAAATATAGACTCAACAAACAGTAGGGTTTCATTCTGATAAATAGCTGAGGGGACCCCATGTAACCACCTCAAATACATTTTGAATAGTAGGGTTCCTCTATTTTCATGTCTATTTTTAATGTTCTGTTCTCGCCTAGATCTACGTGCCTCCCGATCATGTCGGTATCTTAACACGTTATCAGCACGCTCTACAGAGCAATACAACGAGAAGAGGATATATGCTACGCCATATTTTCGTTTGCAGGTGTACCTTGGCACAATGCAACCACGATTTAGGTCAGCAGGTTTTTGCAGATCTCGCAGATCAAGAACATGTCAAGATCTCAAGGAATCAACAATAGATTCAACAAGTCATGATCAACAAATATATATCAAGAACTAACATATCAAGAATAGATGGCCGATCACAGGTCAAGAAAACCAAGAAAAGCAGGTTTCAGATCTTAAGGTTTCGCACATGTACATCAGAACAGATCATAGATCAAATCAATAAATAATCAAGCAAACCAAGAAAAGCAGATTTTTAGATCTAGTTTTTGATAGCAGAGCAGGTTCAAACCTAGATCTTGCAGGTCCAGATCAATCCAGATAAGAAAATCAAGAAAAACCAGGTCAACCAACATTACCAAGCATCCCTCGATGAGGAGCCACCAACATTGGCTGGATTAGGGTTAGGGCACCCGGGACATGCCGCAGCCGTTGCGCTCGGCCACAGCACTACTCAGCCAAGCACCGATTTGCACAAGAAAACAACAAATCCACAACCTACACCTATGCCTATGTGGCCGAGATCTGAACCGGACTCGCCACCCACGACGGGGGTTACCGGACACCGTTGACATACGGATCACAAAAGAAGGAAGAAAGGCAGCTCCAATATCGAACCCGAACCTCCACAAAGGTGTTGGTGGAACTCGGATCACGGGTCGTAGGAGCAAGAAAGCCTCGGGCCACCGCTGCCGGGCGACCGTGCCGAGCTTACCTTGGATGCCAAGTCACGCAGCCCTACCCCACCACGGACACATAAAGAAGGGCATGTGTCGGGTCAACCAAGACAAATTTGGGTCGGACCAACCAGGATATGGGCCGAGGGGCTCAACACCGGCCGGATCTAGGCTGGGACCCGCGCCACAACCGCGGTCGTCGCCCGCGACAGGAGTCGTCCTCTAGCAGGCCACGCGCTACGCTCGACGCAAACTAGCGTTGCGCTGCCCCGGTAGGCCGCCGGCCTCGAGTAGCCATCCGTGCCCCGTTGGGGGCCGTGCTACCCCTAGAGGCGATGCGGGAGGCCTTAGACTACCTGCACCGGGTACTGGAAACCATACTCCGGTACCTCGATACCGGAAAACGGTCCGCACCGGGATACTCGGAGCGGGACGCCATCCTCCCGGACGACCCCACATCCGTCGTTCCCGGGAGACATACGGCCATCCGGTACGAACGACGTGGCATGGGGCCCGCTGTCGGCGTTGCTCCTCCCGCCGGGTTCCGAAAACCGTCGGGCCGCCCCACCGCCGCTGCCCCGCGCGACGCGCGGAGGAGCTCGCCATCACCCGCTTGCTGTCGGATCCGGAGATAGCTCGAGCGCCACGACCGCGCCGGAGGAAGAGGAAGAGGGAGGATCCGGAGAGAGCCATGACGTGAGGGAGGAAGAGGAGAGGAGGCCCGCGCCGGGATGGAGGAGAGGGCCATTGAGAGATCTCGCTGCCGCCACCCTCGGAGCCCGCCTCCCCGCGTGCCGGAGGCCGCCTCCTCCGTCGCGCGTGTTCCGCGGCCGATTCGCGGGGAGGAGGAGGAGGGGCACGACACGCCCGCGGGGAGGTGTGCTCCGGTGGCGGCGGCGCGAGGGGGAGGCGGGTCGGGGCCGGCGCGCGCGCGGGAGGAGGAGAGCCCGGTGGCTGGGTCGGGGCTGGGTCGGCAGCGATGAACGTCCGGCGTCGGGAGGGATGCGGAGAGAGAGAGAGAGAGAGAGAGAGAGAGAGAGAGAGAGAGAGAGAGAGAGAGAGAGAGAGAGAGGGGGAAGAGAAATGGGGAAAAGGAGAGAAAACGGGAGAAAAAAGAAGAAAGAAAATGGAAAAAGAGAAAGGAAGAAAAATATTGTTTAATTAAAAAATTGATTGCTAAACTATTGTTACAAATAAGAATACAAATAAAAAAAAGAGATGGAAGTAGATGGTAGTTGGAGATGGTTAAATAAAATATTAGTTGGTTGATATATAGGATGGATATAGAGTATGAATGGGTGCAACAAAACTGAATATAGAGGAGAGAATCTTGTCTGCTAGGACAGAATATTTCTTTTAGAGGATGAGAATGGAGTATGATGAGTGCGTATAGTCTTAGCAACCGGGCACCAACAGACCCCGCCACCTAGACGGCTCTATGAGCAAGCTAGGCTGGCTGTGCCGCACGGGATCCGACCATGCATCCGCACCGCGCACGTGCCTGGAAGGCCCCACGACCACCTCTCGTGCTCGGCACGTTCCGAGCGGGCGCCTCCACGCCTCGCACATCAGCCTCCACGTTGTGCCCGCCCGACACCGTGCAATCGACCTGTCTAGGAGCCCGCGCTCCATTGCCCCGGCCCCGCGCCCCCAACCCCCCCCCATGTCCTCTTGCGGAAGACCCCAATTGTTTCAAGAATCAACCCGCAGTCTAATATTTGCGGAAACATCCTTGGTAATTTCGAAAATTACCATGGCCCCGTAGATATTGTGTTATTTTGCATATAACACCCTAGATTTTCTAATATTATTAGAAGTGAATATTATACCATTTTTATGGTGTATTTGTGATTTCACGCATAAAAAACAAATAAAATAACTTAAAGGCGCAGTTTTTGTTGTACTATACCTTGCGGATGCCCCATGGTATACAAGAAGTAATCCTTGGCACAATGAATCATCTCATGATTGAAGAAGAATTTGTAAATAAGCTATTGAAATGATCCGATGACAGCATTAGGGCGAGAGAAAGCCCGTGGAATGAATGCCTTACATATTTTTCATGAAGAAAAAGATCATGATCATCAATATTCATTGCAGGTATATATTTACGCACAAAATTCGAGCATGAAGGTTGAATGAATGCCGGATAAATTTGTATTGAAGCAAATAGGAGTACAACACGAAGTTGTAAACTAGAAGTTATATTTTACTTCAAGTAAATTGAGCATTCAATTGATATTACACGGATGGTTGCATATATCGGTGAAGCAACTCCTTGTTTCTATATCTCACGAAGAGATCATCGTGAATATGAACCCATCACTATAAGCGCACATATATAGTGAGGAAATACGGAACAACCATGATATGGCATGGAATCTTGAAAGATGAATGTGGGATAGAACTGAAGTATTGTTAACAACATTTCATCTGAATATTGCTATTGTTTCTCTTATGAAAACCTAGATCCCGAAGCAGGATCCCGAAGCATTTACATGAGTCGGTGAATAATTGAGGATTGATCATAAACAATGGTGAAGATTTATAGTTCATGAGTCACAAAGACTTATACTCCTACTCCTGAAATGTTACGAGTATTTCTAGTAAGTCATATTGAATAAATGTAGTGAATCAAGTGGATTATATAAATATGATGAAATCCTCGAAGGAGTTGAAAGTCTCACGAAGAGCATTAGAATGGGAAGTCTCATGAAGAGCATCTCACTGAAGTGATACATCAAAGAAGGACAATCATTTACTAAATAGACTTATGAAGTGCATCTCGTAGAAGAGAAACATCCATGAAGGAATAAGTCGGTGAATGACTTCCATGAAGGAATAAGTCGGTGAATGACTTTACTAGTCAAATTATGAAATAAATACCACTGATCCATGAGGGATTTTGACCTGATGCAATATGTAATCATAAGTAGTTCAAAAGTACATGAAGCATGATTTCATATAATACCATAAAAGTATTTGGTATAATCCCCAACGAGATATGATGACTAGTGTATGATATTTAAGATCTCAATAGAATGTTGCATTACTGCAACAACTTCTATGAAAGAATTATCATACGAAAGGATATGTGCATGAAGCACATTGCTCCATTACTCTCAAGACTTAACATTGTGGTAATATTTCTTACCATTGCATATATGCATTTTTTGAAGAATGTATGTTAAAGACTTTGAACATGAAGTTCAAGGAATGTCCATGTGAGGGGGACCATATTGAATAATATTGATCATGAAGATCATATTTGCTATTCACGAAGAATAGACTATCACAATAACCATGAACATTATGTATTGTACTATTTTCCTTTGTGAGTTTTACTCGAAGATTTCTCACGAAAGTTTTTGACGATGCAATATATCTACTAGCAAGATACAGCTTGACATCAACCATGTGGCATTGGAATGGATTAAGCAAATCCTCCAGTACACTGAGAGGAACATTGAAGATCTTACATTATTCAAGAAGAAGAAGAAGAAGAAGCGAGTTGATCATTGCTACATTGATAAATTACTCAAGAGATCGTCACATCATTTGAAGCTATCAAGGTATGCACATGAACTAGGATAATGTAAGCTATATATATTGTGAATATTGGAGTAGCATATACTCCATCCCCTATAATTATCTATGAAAATAACTGAGCTTGTATCACACAAATATAATCGGGATATGTAAAATCGAATTGGATATAACATATGTTACCTAAATTCTTTCACACGTATGATTGCAAGAGAAGGGAAAGATTTTGGTGACACATGTCCGATCTTGTGACAATCTCGTAGATATGTTCACAAAGGCATTGCCAAATTGCATTTTTAAAAAGTGTTGGCTTGGTATTGACAGTCTTAGATAAATGCTTGGAATAGGGAGAGAACTTCCCTAAGTACATCACATTCCTGAATTAAAAGAACTATTTCGAAGATAGTTCATATCGGTCATGCAGATCGATAAGTATTAATCATGAATATTAAAATATTGCACTCTTTTTCCCTTATGAGTTTTTCATATGAAGTTTTCTCAATAAGGTTTTTGATGAGGCAATGCGTCCAATACAAGTAGTGGTTATATGTCCTCTTTTCTCCATTTTTCCTACTTGGGTTATTACAGAGTTTTTATGAGGCACATTTATCACGATAAAGACGCGCATAACTTTATTTTCTCATATTATTGTAGTTTACATTTTACATTAATTTCATTTATTAATTAAGCAATACTCTGGTTCCTCTAAAAATTGCTGATGATGATTTTAATTCACTAGAGGCTGTATATCACCAAGTTATGTTAAAAGAATGATTGAAGTAATCGAATTGGAACGTCTAATTTGCGAAGATGAATTACAAAATTTGTCGAGAATGAAAAGGTAGAACTTATTGCATAAATTTCGACTATAATGGTTGCAGCCTGGTCAGTTTCTTTTGATGAAATAAACGGCATAATTATATATCACTGGCACCAAAGAATAAAGAGTTTGTAATTGTTCAAACTAAATTTCAAATGTAAGCAAGTATAAGGAACTGTATAATTATGGTTCTAAGGCCGTTATGGGGTTTGACTGGGATTTAAAACTGTTTCTATGCATGCTTTCGAAAATACGGAGTTCGTGTTTCATGCTCATCACAAGGTGTGAAAAATTTACATTGTGCAACTTATACTTTTATATCCTCAACAAAACAAAATGACTTCTTTTCCTTATATGAAATTCTTTTTCTATGTTGAAGCCAATGATGAACCTCTAGAGTAATAATCATATGGCTATTCCGGTTTTGTGAACTGTCTTGTTTCTTCACATGCGTAAAATAATCAATAATCAGCATGGACTAAAGCATGCTGCTCAAGGTCACAGGTCCAGTAGAACTAGATATTTTAGTACTCATGAAAAGGGCATGATAATTGGTTGACCCTATCATGTACGTAAAAATATGTTTTTGTTTGGCACGAGCATCTTTGTGTCGTAAAAAATATTTGTTCTCATTGACATAATGAATGGTTCTCTTGCATGTCTAAGTAATAACTACCCAGATAATTCCGTTTGATAATAAAGAAGTACATTTTTCCCGTATGATGTTTTTTATATAAATGATTCATGGTATGTAGTTTTCAAAACTAGTAGCCCGTGCAGGCACATGGGCCGGTGAGCTAGTTATTCTAAACAACCAGATATCACGAAAACTGGCAATCATTTTACTGAAAAGTGACAACGAACAATGAGGGTGAATATTTGCAGTATACAATACTCATAAGTGCCAACGGCAGCTCTGCGTTTGAAAATTATTTGCTTTGAGAAATGAGGTTGTCGGCGGGCGGGTACACCTGGAGGTTTTTTTTTTTTGAGGTAAAGGATACAGCTGGAGGTGTCTATCAGAATACTGTTGCAACCAGAAGGAGGTCGTCGGCAGGCGGATGCAGCTGGGTGGTGGATGGGCTGCCAGCGGGCAGATACGGCTGGGAGGTGGATGGGCTGCCAGCGGGCTGGACGGAGCTCGGTGGCACATGGGCTGGCAGCGGGTCGGGCCTGGTCCCATGTGTTCCTTTTTATATATATATTTTTCTAAGTACACCAGCGGTATGTGGTGTTTCACCGGATATTTGTTTCTAACTCAAATCATAGTTTTCTCAAAAAAAAAAAAACTCAAATCATAGTATGTTGAGTATTCGATATTAAGTTAAGCATGATGTCACCGAGGTTGGTGACGAGTTATTACAGATGGTCACTATAATAACGGATATCGGTGACGTCACCGAAGCGGCGACACTATAGTGGTTCGTCCCCGAGTTCGGCCACCAGTGACATCATGTCCACCCGTTATTACAGAAGGCCATTGTAATTATGAGTATAGATGATATTACCGGCGGTCGATATTACTGAAATCTACTGTAACAACAGTTAGGTTGTCCATCATTATAGTGACCACTATAAACCCTCTTAGTAACGCCAGTCTGTACGTTATTAAAAGCGTAATGTATATAAGATGCAACTCGCCTCCTTCTTCCCGATCATTTCTAAGAGGGGGACCTACACCACTTTTTCTATTGAAGATACTTCCATCCGGAGAAATATAAGTATATAAGACTTCGTTTCAAATACTGCTATATTTATATTTGATTGTTTACCTATCAAAGTTGTAATAATTTGTCAATTCTATGTCCAGCCAATGAAGTATTCACCAAAAAATATTTCCCGCCTCAAAACTAGTGTTCTTAAACTCATTGTAGCTACGTTGCTCCGCTTTATGTTTCGGGAGTTTATGTGGTACAAAGGTGCATATCATGATCTTACTAGTGACATCGAGAGGGATGAAGTACTTCATGATCACATCTGGGAAGGATTGTTAAAGTTAGAGAAAATACCTAGGTTGAGGAGGAAAACTTAAGCAACTTGAGCCGAAATAGCCGCATGAACTATGATGATTTGTATTGAACTTGTTACTTTTGCTTGTATATATATATATATACATGTGTGTGAATTGTGTATGTATGAATGATGGTTTATGACATTTTGACGATAATGACTTTTGTTAGCATAGGGGCATGCGCCCAACCTAGTTTTTTTAATTAATTATGGTTCAATATAAATATTGATCTCTGATTATACTATTAGACATGTCGGACTAGTTGTAGATATGTTGTCTAACCATAAATCGAAATACAAAATTATCAAATTCTGACAAATTCGTCAAATTTAACATAATTTCATAATTTTGTCAGAATTTGATATTTATGTACTTCAATTTATGATTTAAACATATGATTTGATAACATATCTACAACTAGTCGGACATTTTAATAGTATAATCAGAGATGCAATATTTATATTTAGCTATAATTAATAAAAAAGGTAGAATGACACATACCCCTATGCTCTCTGAAGTTGACTTGTGTATCGATATGAATGATGATTTGGTTCACTTGTGACATGTACACGTCAATGAATGACTTATGTATGTGAATTTACTGTTTGTAAATTAAATTGTAATTGTGATATAGGATTTAAAATAAAACAGAAGTAATATGTTAATTGGAAATACCACTGCAAAATCGGGCAAGCGATGTCACATTGGTTGACATTATAATACAACTCGTAATATCGGCCACGGTGATGTCATCCACCCAATATTACAATATTACAGTGTTCACCAAGCCGTTATTGCAATTATCACTGCAATATCGACCCGATGATGTCAACTAGCCGGTATTGCAGTGCACAACTGCAATATCGAGTTGCTTGACGTCAGCGCACCCGATATTGCAGTGACGGCCGGTCCTTGCCGACACTGAAAATGGACCACTGTAATAACATCTACGTAGTATCGACCGTTTCGTCTGTTATTACAGTGTCAAAACGTCCATCATTGCATGCCTCTATTCTAATAGTATGTTCTACGTCATATGCAATATCGTCTCGTAGTATAGCTGGAATATCTACTTCAGCATGTTTTTTACCGATATTGAATGCATCGATTGTAGGTTTAATTTAGATACAATAGAAAATAGAAGAAACGCTAGGAAAGAAAAATCTATCTCCCCGCTCTTAACCTATTTCTATTGATGATCATCTCTCAAAACTAGCGGTACTTAGGCTAACTCCAACAGACCACCTATTTGATGACCCAAACTAAAAATGGGTGTAAAACATCTAAAACTTGCTTCCAACAGATGACTCATTTAGAGACCCATTTTAGGAACCAGTTTGGCTGTCGACCCACAAATACATCACCAAATCACACTACCCATCACGCGCGGCTGTCTGTCCGTGTTACTGTCGTCGTCTTCCTCTGTCCAATCCATTCAACCCTGTGGGAGACTGAAGCTCAGCAGCAGCCAGCAGCCTTCAGCTCCGCCTCCTTCGCTGCCCACATCCTGCCCTGCCTCGTCTCTGCCTCCTCCAACTCCCATCGGCACGCCGTCGCGAGCTGCCGCGTCGAATCCCGCTCAGCTTCCACTCGACCTCGAGCTGCCGCACCCGCCGCGTGCGGCTGAGTCTCGCCTGGCCTCTGCGCCGCCACTGCACGAGCGCTTCGCGTGGCCGCACGCCGGATCCCGCCCGACCTCCACGCCGCTGCGAGCCGTCGCGTCGAACACTCGGCTTCCACTCGACCTGGAGCTGCCGCACCGGCGCGCGAGCTCCGCGTCGCTGCTGCTGCAACCCGCCGCGCGCGGCCCTGTCTCACCCGCCCTCTGCGCCGCCGTCGCGCGAGCGCCGTGCGTGGGCGAATCCCGCTCGACCTCCACATCGCCGAGTCCTGCCCGACCTCTACGCTATCGGCAGCCGCTGTGCGAGCGCCACTCTGGCCCGAGCTCCAGCTGCTCATCATCCCGCCTCACTATTTTCAGTCTTCTGTTGGAGACAAGCATTTTTTGGTGGTGACCCTTGAGCCGCTTGAGCACCCAGTTGCCTATATGAGTCTTTGAATTTAGGTGTTATTGTTGGAGATAGCCTTATGCCGTAGATATGGGGTTGATGGACTATATAGTATACATAAGGGTAAAAGTGATACAGATATTTTTGGGTCAAAGTGATAATTATTAGAACGAGAGTGCGAACCTGATAAGTGAAGCTAGCTGGCACATGGGCGGGCTCCCACAAGAGCATGCCCTTGTTCAAAAAGGAAATAAGGAAACGTGGTCCGGCCGGCTGAAAAGGGAAACTAGTTAGCCCAAAATTGGACACGTATACGGTACCTGTCGTTCCATGGGTGGCCGCATGCCAATGGACGTTCATTTTTGAGAGAATCAGTGGCCGTTTTGGATAGGGACCCCGACAGGCGACAGCCCGCGTTCAATGAATCACCGGCAGCTAGCGCTCCGTCCGTATCCATTAATCAAGAACGGTTAAGGCACGTCAGCAGTGCCTAAGGAAGGTGGTCCATGCAAAGACTTGCCTACCTCTACATACCGCACATGTGGAGGACAGGTTTCCCTAATTGCAATGTAAGACTCTGTTTGTATCCACCTAGTTAATTGTTAGATGTCTAAATGCTCATTCCAATATATCCAAACAGCCAGATTATTAGAGAGACTAATTTTTAGTCTAGTAGAGGACACATTATTTTCCCGTTGGTCCGCTCAATGCGTTAATTCGGACTAACGATTCCAAAAGATCATGTAAAGACATAAATGTCGTCCTTCTCTCTCCTTCCTCTTCGGTCATGGGCTAATAATTAGTTAGCAATTGGTTCTGGGATCCAAATAGCTATGGATTAATAATTTGTCAGAGGTATATTAGATATTTCAATGTGGATGGGACTAACAATTAGCCCATCCTCTAAACAGGCATCACACTAATTGTTAGTTAACTAACGATATAGTTCAAGACTAACAATTAGTTAGGTGGATCCAAATAGAATCTAACATTTTTACAGTGATTTGGTGGGAAAATGAAAAAATAGTTTACATTACCTTTCAACAAGCATGATAGGAAAGTAGCGGCAGATGAGGACATCTACGGTAGAGATAATAGATCAGAGGCGTTCCTATGGGTATATATGAAACTCCTTTATATAGAAGACCTCATGGCCAACTCAAAAGCTGCGTATAAACATGGATGCTTTGAGCACGGGCGACTTGATGCAAGCTGAGCGCCAGCTCTATAACCATTCATTTTCCTATGTTAAGTCCATGGCACTCAAATGTGCTGTGGATCTAGGCATCCCAAACATAATCCACCGTCACGGAGGCTCAACAACTCTGCCTGACCTCATTGAAGCCGCTGGCATCCATTCTTCCCGCATGCCCTACTTGCAGCGCCTAATGAATTTCCTCACCATTTCTGGCATTTTCACCACATCACGCGCACCTCACTCTCGCTTCACTACATCACCTGAAACGCCTAGCAGGGAGGCGGCCGTGCTGTACAAGCTTACCCCGGCGTCTCACCTGCTAGTCAGCGATGATGTGATTGGCATGACTCCTATGGTAAGTTTTTTGGTACGACCTCTTACTGTCAACACGTTCTTTGACATGCACGCATGGTTCAAAGACGAGGAGGCCAGGGAAACATCATTTTTTGAGACGACCCATGGCTGCAATCGATGGGAGATGACAAGGATAAACGAGGAAGACAACCGCATATTCAATGATGCCATGGTGGCTGACAGCAACCTAGTTATGGAGATCTTTCTCCGGGAGTCGGGCCACAACATATTTGGTGGGTTGAGCTCCTTGGTTGATGTCGGTGGTGGGCTCGGTGCTGTATCAGTGGCGATCGCCAAAGCTTTTCCCCACGTCAAGTGTTGTGTCCTTGATCTTCCTCATGTGGTAAATCGAGCCCCGGCCAATGGTCCTGTGCAGTTCATTGCGGGAGATATGTTCAAGTTTATTCCCCAAGCCGATGCTGTCTTACTCAAGGTAACGTGTTCATACCTACCCACGTATTCCCACCTTTCTTTGATTGCTGTACTTAGGACATCAATTTCTGACAAAAAGTAAAAAAAACGCAGAACGGCAGTACAAGTCTTTCTGTGCTTGATTGGGGACAACATATTTATTCTACTTCCTTATCTTCAGTTACTTGTATTTATGTTTCTTTTTCCAGTGGATTTTGCATTGCTGGGGTGACGATGACTGTGTCAAGATACTCAAAAAGTGCAAGGAAGCAATCCTTCCAAGAGGGGCAGGAGGAAAGGTGATAATCATTGATACGGTGCTGGGCTCCGACAAGCAGGATATAATATCTAATGAGACAAAAGCTTTGCTCGATTTATTTATGATGTACATTGATGGTGTGGAACGACATGAGCATGCCTGGGCAAAAATCTTCCACCGGGCTGGATTTAGCGATTATAAAATTGTTTCAGTGTTAGGTATACGATCAGTTATAGAGGTTTATCCTTTGATGAACCAGAGCTAGTATACCCCTCTCGGAGTATATATTGTATTGGTGTTGTACAACTGCGCTGATGCATGCCAATTGATGTTTCGATGCAAGAATAAAAGTGTAATAATACCCTACTACAGATTGTATTATCTTGTTGGTGAACTGATACCCCTGCGAGAGTGGCAGCAGGAAATGTGACTGTATTATCTTGTTGATCAACTGACTGGCTACACAAAATTGCGTGTTACTATGCACAAAACCTGTTGCACAAAAATTCCGTATAATTTAGTTCCATAGTTATGCATCCAGAAGTTCCAGTACAAACACGCATAAGCAATGCTAGATGTGAATTCGTGTAAAAATAAACTCAGCTAGTGAGGAAACACTGTATCGAAGTGAAAGCAAACACGCATAAGCAACAAAACCACACATACCAGCCATGACATTTTTTTTTAAAGCTACCAGCCATGACATTGTATACACTACTACAGAAAGAGCCAGCAATATCATGGTCCATTTTGCAGTAATAGCAGGCACAAAAAAATTCTATTGCTAGCTCACATTGCTGATGTCATCAAGGTGTAACGCTATTGCGGTGGTCACTGCAATAGCAGGCGATGATGACATCAGCGATGTTCGATATTGAAAATAGCCGGTGATAGCGGGCATGATGACATCATCACTGTGCTTCTCCTCGGCGGCCGCATCCGCGGCGCTCATCCTCGATCGCGACGGCGTCCCTGGCACACCTCATCGGCGACCGCGTTCGGACGGTGCTCCTCATCGGCGGCCGCATCCATGGCGCTCTTCCTCAATCGTGGCAGCGTCCCGGGCACTCCTCCTCCGCGAGGCGCAGTGCCGCTCCTCGCCGATGCCGGCTGTGGCGAGGAGCTAGCCGGATCCGGCTCCCCGCCCCTCTCCGCCGGACCTGTGCACCACCGCCTCCAGCGGCCCCCGCGCACCGGCTCTACACCCCGACCGACCCGGATCCGGCGAGGACGGGAGTCACCGGCCCTCCCCACCCCGGTCGGCGGCGTATCCGACGTAGGGCGGGCGGGCGTTGGGCGGCGCTGCCGGGCGGGTGGCACTGGACAGGCGACGCAGGGCGGCGGAGGGCGGTCGATGGGCTCTCGACGGGCCGGGCCTAAGGCGGGCCCGATGCCACGTGTTTATTTATTTTTTATTTTTCTATACACTCAGTAGTATCGGGCATTTTGCCCGATATTGCTTTGCCCAAGCTACAATAACATTTACGCAGTATTGATAATTAACGTCAAAAGGCCTGATACTGCATGCTGCTTTTGCCCGCTATTAAAGGCTCGGATTCCAATCGTAATAATTAGGAAGGCCTGAATTAGAGCCCGACTCGAAAAGGATACAAAAGCCACACCGTGGCTTGCAACGAGGGTCCACCACCCTATAGATCAGATTTTTGTTCATACGTTGTACCATAAGAGTTTCTAGTCCACAATATTGGTCGAGTAGTTTAAGGGTATTTTTATAATTTCACTAATAATTAATGGATTTGTTTTCAAAAATATATAATTTTCATATACGAACCACAAATCTATTGTGATAATAATAATAAACACATCAGTAATATAAAACATTAATTAGATTATCGATTTTCATTTATATTATCAAGAAAATAAAAATTAATCATGTCTCTTTGCCGATACTACCCTAAATATGGCACAATACTCGCTCGTAGTTGTATATTTCTGATATTAGATCTCTACCGTTGATTAAACTACTAGCCAGTAATTTTGTAAAACTACTAGCCAGCATTGTGGATCGAAAAACTAGCATTGTACCAACCCTGCACGAGAATTCGTCAACCATAGGATAATCCATCTTGTGCATGACTAGACAAGCTATTGAATGACTTTTATTTGTTGGAAATATAAGCACTTTTAGTTCCAATTAATCCATAAATAAATCATAAACATGATGAAAACATTATTGAATAAACTAGATAAGTCTACGTAAGATCTAGACGAGTCTAACATGTGAGAAAAGACGAAAACATCTACCATACTATCCGTTACTATCATACAAAGATAGAACACGAAGACTAGTATGGAAGACATAGTACGAGTAATAGATACATATGTTTCCTTCTTGATGATCGGATAGAGGAGGCGATGAAAACGTTCAACACCTTCACGTTCCTAAGCGCCCGCACGGCGAAGAGAAAGACGAGCCGTGGCGAAGATCTTGACGAAGACAAGGAAGCGATCCAGCAGTCACAGTCACGTAGCCACATCATTTTTGCCACCCTGCACCTGCCCATTGTATATTCAACCCCTAGACTCGTTATCGATGCTTACAGTCCCATCCACCACCGATTGGCAGACCTCCAATCCCCAACCATGCAATGCTGCTGCTACCAACTTCCTCAGATCCAGTGCCTTGGGGATGGGTCTCAGCATACTATCACCATATGGAGATGATGGAGAGGCAACACTAGGGTGAATCCCTGTGAGATTTAGGCAGATCCTTACGAGATCTCTTTCAAGGACAAGATCTAGAGGTTACCAACCGCAACCAGAGGTAAGTGTAGCAGAAGTTAATCTTATTTTAATCAGGCTACTTGTGATGTACAGTACTGGTCAGCAGTTTGTTCCAACAGTATAGATCTGATATGGAAAACCGGTATTTTATGATTTCGAGGATAATATCATTAAAGCAATAGATTTATAATTGATTTATTTTTATTTTTATCATAATATAAAAAATAAGTAATATAATTAATCTTTGATGTTCATAATGTGTTCATTATTATTTTTACAATAGGGTAATGGTTCATATGCTAAAATTGTATTTCATGAAAAAATAAATCTCTTAATAATTACTCCCTCCGTTTCAAAATAAGTGTCGCTATGGTATCCGTGTCAGTCAAAATTTATCGTGGTTGACTACATCTATACAAGAAATTAGTAATATTTATATTTCTAAATAAATTCATTATGAAGACATACTTAATGATCTATCTAATAATACTAATTATATACTATAAGAACTAAGGGCATGTACAACGCTAATTAATGAGCGGGCTCTTGAGCTGATGTGGTAATGTATTTTTGTAAATAGCCCGTCCAACCCTTAAAGAGACGGTTAGGTGGTCTCTTCACGAAGAGACGGTCTCTATCACGTGTTCCGATGTAAGAGACAACTCTGAGCACCGTTGTAAATGTGAAGAGACGACTTATATCATGCAATCATTAATAATATGCATTTATTAAAAGATATCATATAGAGTCTCTCCTTTATATGTTCATATCTCTTTGCTTGGATACATGTGCCCGAGAGACCACAGTGGGCTCTCCTTTGTACATACCCTCTATTGTATATACTTGGTCAAAGTTCAAAATATTTGACTGCTCGAGAAAGCGTGAGGACAACACTTGTTTCGGGATGAAGGGAGTAGTGAAATTACAAAATACTCCTAAACTACTTGCCAGCTAATATTTTGGACCAAAAAAAGTCCTCTATTCTTCTTGTTCTTGAGAATCATGCCTAGGACTCCGAGATTGGTACTAAGTGTCCTAACACCCTTTCACATCAATTCATGTAAAACGTGAGCACATCTCTTTCATCATCCATTCCACCCCAAGGACCCTCTCAGATATGGAAATCGATTAGGATCCCTTCTCCACATCTTCGAGCAAGCATCGGGAGTTAGGGTTACTAGCGAACTCTGTTAGGGTTACTAGCGAACTCTCACGTAAATTTTCAAAGTTCATTGCCTCATCCATATTGTTGCCTCCTAAACACAAATATGCGGAGGATAAAACATTGTCCTTTGGGACATGGATCTGAACCATTGTCACAGGTAGCTGTTCCAATGCTTATAACCAAGCATAACAGATATTAGCTCTACGCATTGTATTTTGTTAGCTAGTTCGACCCTACAAATGTAACTTCCTCCATTCAAAAATTAATGTCGTTATTGACTGTTTGAGTTATGTTTCACCATTCATTTTATTTCAAATTAATTAAAATGTATAGTATATTTTATTATGATTTTCTTTCCTACTAAAAAAAATTGAAATATTGAACTAGTACTTTAAATAAGATGAATGGTTAACGACGGCAATTTTGGATTGGAGTAGTACTCTATTCAGTTTTTAATTTAACTCATAATATGATGGCCTTTCTTCGCTTAAAAATAGTTTTATTCTATCACCATCGGTTGATTAAGAAGAAAACTGTTAACATGTCATATTTATGTTCCAGCTTGTTACAGATGCTGCAAATGCTGCGGGATGACATCTAGGATAGTAATCGCACCGTGCATATATTACACGTACATGCAACAGTTTAATTGCATCATTTTCTCCAATTTCTCTGTTCCTAATTTGGTATGGTATCATCATGGTCTATTTCTCTGGAAATTAAATATAGAAAGGTAAAAAACACACGTCATGCCTTACATAATCCTTGAATAATTGCAGGTCACGCTTTTGATAGTTGTGGACATATTTATGGATGCATGAATGGACAGGAAAAAATATACATAATCATGATGACATTGTAGAGTTTCTTAGTCTGTCAGTAAGGTCTTAACTGTAAACTAAATATATGAATGCAAGTACACGTGTACAAAGCCTGTTACGTCATTGTCCTCGTTCAACTTGCAGTGAACGCTCAAATCTTGTAAAGGAGACTGATCAGGCAGAATCTTGAATTTGATTTCTTCTACGCACCAAAATAAATGGAGGTCAAGACGCTAGATGGAGACACACATGATATTATTTGATTAACTGTCTCTCCGGACTGAAGGGCCTAAGCAAACCATTCGCATCATGTATATAACTCGTGCGTCAGGAACATGTATGTGCAACCTGAGTTTATGGCGAGTAGCGACATGATAAACACGGTGTCCACACGACGCAGCTGATGGTAGTGATCACTCCTACTTTTCACACTGATGGAGGGCAACAGTGTGACTGATCATATTCTTGAGAGAGAGAGAGAGAGAGAGAGAGAGAGAGAGCTTGTATCTGTTTTATTTTTATCAGAACTTTGAGTATTACTGGTTTGTTCAACTGTTCTATTTTTATAGGAATAATATTTCTGGTTTGTTCAATGTTTCATAGCCGATGAGTCCCTGAATATCGTAATTTACTCAAAGTGTTCGGTAACAATTGACGAAGTGGATATAACTGTTTAATTTGCTCATTCAAGATTAGTTCCAGTGTTGATCTACATACATGTGAACACAATTTTTTAGTTACAATGCACATGCAAGAGATACTACCTTCATAGTTCAGCAGCACGTCGTTTGTAGTTACACAACTAAATAAGAAATTTATTTTGCCCATGATAGATCCCTAACCATACTAAATCAGTAAGATGTCATTAATTAGTTCACTAATTTAATTTTATTCATAAATTAATTAGAGAATATACCACTCTCATTTTCTTTTCAATATTACCCTTAAATTGACAAAAAAGAGCAATACTGACCAATATTGTGGTTCTATATTATCTAATTTATATTGTTGGAACAAATTATTACTAGACAGCAGTTTCTTAAAGTTATCCACAAGTATTTAGGTCTCTAAAAGCTCCATGGTGCTTGTCTTTTCGTTATGTATGTGATTTGTGATTTCTCATGTTTTGAGAGAGGATGAATACATGTGGATGTAAATGTTTCTGAATGATGTGATGTATTGTAGTGAATCTGTATGATGTGACGTATTTCTAGTATTGTAGGGAATGTATATAATATTGTATTTTTTGGTATTCAAAACTTAAAGGCCGTTTGTGATATCCACTGCCAGTAGAAATGGCTTATTAACGGCCGTGAACATTGATATACACCGTTATTAATGGTATTATTAACAGTTGATGGTATCGTTCACCGCCGTTAATAAGCAATTTGTATCGGCGGTGACATCACCAACCGCCATTAATAATTCCTTTTTAACGGCGGTTGGTGTTGGGCCGCCGTTACAAACCTTCTTTTATAACTCCGGAAGCGTAGCAGCGACCCAGCATACCCGTCATTGTAGATCCATTTAGCCCGCCGCTATAGTGCTTCATTGTTGTAGTATTTGGCCCCCTAATCGTGACAACTCCACATAAACTGAAAGTTTGGTTTAATTAATCCCTATCATTTGCCAATTCTCTTTTCACCTTTTCTATCCAATCCATGAGCTTCTTAATGACTACCTTGGACACTCGAAATACACTGATTGTTGCTTTCTCTGAATTAATTAGGACACCTGGAGCTCGTACCTTTTGAACGGATTGATAACTTTAGCATACAAAGGGTGTGGCTACATACCTCACGGCACTTGCCTCCCACTTGATCAAATCGGAAAAAAGGAAGAGGCTATTTTCCCCACTCAAAAGCACAGTACCACGGGCATACGTCACCACCAAACAATACAAGTACTCTTCTGTCATAACGAAAAAGGAAATGCTTCACGTACGTCTGCGCTGTCTGACCGAGCCGGATCTAATGTGATTTGCACTAGTTGTAACAGCTGGCACTACCACAATAAAGCACTATAGCGGCGGGCCAAATGGGCCTACAACAGCGGGCATGCCGGCCCACCGCTACAGCTCCGCAACTAAAAATCAAAAGGCATTAACGGTGTGAAAATGTGCACCGCCACAACAAATCTACGTGATAGCGGTAGGTGACATCTCCACCCGCTGCTACCCTTGACCGAAAAAAAACAAAAAAAAACACAGGCCCGTCAGCCCGAAAGGAGGCATGTGCAAGCCTTGCCCTTCCCGGGCTCGCCGCCACCGCCCCGCCGTGAGGGGGGGGTGCGACCGGATCCGTCGTCGCCATGAGGGGGGTGGGATCCGTCGCTTCCTGTCCTCTCGGTAGCGCCATCTCGCGTCGAAGCCGTGCCCGAGCCGGAGGGGCCACTACCGCCTGTTTCCCGGATCGCATCCGGTCGCGCCCTCACCGGAGGGGCCACCACAGCTCGTGCCCCTGGTCAGATTCGGTCGTGCCCTCGCCGGAGGAGCCATCGCCTCGGGTCGGATCCGGTCGTGCCCCCGCCGGAGGAGCCATCGCTGTCGATGCCTCCGACCGGATCCGAGCAACCCCACGCGGAGGGGTTGCCATCGCCCATGCCCCCACCGGTGAGGCCACCCGTGTCCGGAGGGGCACGATGAGGGGTGGCAGCATGGGGAGTCGGAGGAGAGGGGCCGCTGGAGTTGGAGTCGGGGAGAGAGAGAGAGAGAGAGAGAGAGAGAGGTCTGTTGGAGGCGGCGGCAGCTAAGTGGGTGGGGGTGGGGTGGGCGGTAGGTGGGAGAGAGTGGGCAATCTAGGGTTTTTAGTTATAGATGTAGTGGGCCTGTATTTGTTGGGCTTGTATTGTAGTGGCATCTCACATTATGGAACGCCTTTAAAAAGGATTTTTAAAGGAGGACCATGTTGTAATCCGCAGTTAAAAATGATATATTTTTAAAGACGGCCCATAACTTCACCCGCCATTACAGATCAATTTTTAGGGGAGGTTTGCAACATGATCCACCATTAAAAATCACCCGAAAACTATAGCGGCAGGTAACTTTTGCCACGTCGCTACGCAAATTCGTACGGCACCGCTACAGGCACATTTTCTACTAGTGTGGGCCAAGGACGGCCACCAACTCATTGTGATGTGCCGCTCCGAGTCCCACCACCTAGGGTTTGAATCACGAACACACGTCTTCTTTGATTCGGCCAGGGAAAGAAGGGAAATACGATCATTTCATTACTGATTATAGGGTAAAAGAAGAAGAAAGATAAAGAATGGCATGGGTTCCCAACAATAGGCCAAATTAGTGATGTTTTTGGGAAGCTTCCTTTATTGATGTTGTTTTGAGGAAGGCATCATTTACCAGTGGTGTTTATATAATTGTAGGCACACGGCACATGAGCCGTTTCCTGTAGTGAGGCCTCCCTGAGCCCCTGACTACTACTATGACTTCGGCACACCATCATAAGCCGAACATATGGGGATAGGCCCACCTCGACCATGACCAAAGCAGTTCAGCCCCCAATGCCCTTGAGAAGCTCATTGCCATTCCATGTCGATCAGCAAACCAGCTCATGGGCTTATGACAAAACTGGGAACATCAATAGATGGGTAACATTGGGGCTCGAGTGTGATTAGGATCTTTGGCTTTTGGCTTTTTGAACATAATTGTTTATTAGAGTATAGTTGGTAGTTCAGATATTGTGTCATATATAGCTATCTTATGCATCCCAAGATATGTCTTGTGTCTCAAGTCGTGTACTCTCATATATATTGAGAGGCACAGTGTAATACAAATAAACAATCTATTATGTATTACAATATGATCAATGAAAGTGTACGCAACACAGACACACACCATGGTCCACCCACTGTGTAACTGCAACTATATATATAACATCAAGGAGCAAACAAAGTCACCATCATCAGATCTAGGCGTTGACTCTTATGGCCTGCTACCTCTCTAAAGCCAAATCTTGGCTATGCTCGTTTATTCACATTACAAGCATGTGCAGCCAATGTCCAAAAGGGAACTTTAAAGGAATGTCCTGTGCAGCCGTTTGGATGTTGACGTAGCTCCAAAGTGACAACCTTATTACACGGACATGTTTCAAAGCCAATCTTGCCGACGAGTTCAAAACCGTGAACCACAAGAAAGTCTTCGGTGTATTATCCGTGTATCGTAGACCACCCATTGTTATGCGTTTCTAATAATGTGATAACGTAACTCATCTAAAATCATGCAAATATATAGTATGATGAATTGTCAATTTAGTCCAATTCTACGGCTCTTATACTATGATGATAGCACGTATTATATGATCTATGATGGTGGATTTTGTCAGATTTCATACGCTTCAAATAATGAAGGATGACATCCGTACGGATGGAAAAATCATTTTCCGCATTCCACGTGCAACTGCGCATGCTTGACGGCCAGCACGCACGAATAGAATAATGTGCCCGCTTCTTCACTCGTTCCTTGGCTACCGCGTCTCCGTTCTTAATTGGATAATGGTACTATCAGTGTTAGTATTTTCTGGAAATATAGAAAAAAGTAAATAAACATCCTGCCCTTACGAATCATTGACAATTTTGTTGGTTAAGCATTTGATTACCGGCATTCTGTACATATCGATGCATGATTTGATTACCATGCTCTCTCCCGATATGTACTTTTCTGTAGTGAGGGGCGGTGTATATTTCTTAATCAGTACGGGCCTAACTGTATATAGCATTTTGTTTTTTTAAATAGGATACAGCAATATATAGATACGTGAAAACGTGTGCAAGCTTGTTACGTCATGATATATTGTCCTCGTTCAACTTGTCATGAACACCCAGATCTTTGCAAGGACTATGTAACCCATCGCATGTTCATGGAAGATTGATTATGCGAAATCTCGAGTCTGATTTTTTTACGCACCAAATAATGAAAACATACAGATCATTTGTTTTCTCATATCTTATCTTATATTTACTAAGTATGAGAACCAGGTTCGAGTGAGAACTGTGAGACTTCAATCTGAGCCACATGATCTTGATTCAAGAGGGACACATAGGGAGAGAGGGGAGGGGGATTTACAAAATCACCGCCCACTTTTGCAAATTCCTCCTGTCACCTGAATTCATGCGTCCCATTGGATCAAGATCATGTGGTCCTGATAGGAGTTCTTATAGTTCTCACACGAACCTGGTTCTTATAGGATACGTTGACATTTACTAATTGTAGGTTCCTTTGATGTCTCCCATTAATCGGAGAAAAATTGTAGAAATTCTTAAAAGAAACAAATATCTGGCTGTCAATTTTCAAGTTAACCAAAATCATAACCACATGATTTCTTTATCTCAGTCGGTAACTAATGATGGAATTTGCTTCACGTATAGTCTCCACACCTCAATTTGTCAGTTTCAATAACGCATACTGATACTACCGATGTTTCTCTTTCCATTTATTTACAGGTAATCTCACGATCTAAATCCTGATGCGATCCCCTGATGTTTCTTCATTCAATATCGTGTAAGCCCCAGTCTTCCGTCAAGACATGCGGCCGAAATCGCTGATCCGCTCGCCAGGATGACAACCTCCAAGCAGGCTCTGACGCCCTTGATGCAGAGCACTTACATCATCTCACATTCTAAACCCTGATGCGGCCCCTCATGTTTCTTTGTTCAAGATCACGTAAGGCTGGACCCCAGCCTTTCGTCAAGACTTTCAGCCGAAATCGCTGATCTGCTCGCCAGCGATGATAACCTCCGAGCAGGCTCTGATGCCCTTGATGCAGAACACGACACACCATCGCGCATCACTGCGAGGTCCCTCTCTAAGCCTGACTAGAATGCTATCATCAACGCTGTCTAATCCAGGCCAGGTATAGCTCTAACTAAATGCACACAATTTTTATATACGAATAGCAATATATCAAGTTTTTACGACTGCCTACCCTACAACGTTCTCTATGCAATCTGTGTAGAAATCCTACGTCGTCATGGAGTCCCTCCTGGAGGCCAAAGAGTTTCGGACCAAGAACTAAGCGGATGACTTTGGCCTTGACGATGAATAGGCTATCACGCAGCCACGGAAAAGGGTAAGCTTTTTCGTATTCTCTAGCTAGGTTATTTTTAATTACATATTTTCACCTCTAGATAGTCCAATATCTATTTAGAAGACAGCAAAAAATAAATGAGATCCCATAGAGGTATAATTTGCAGACTGAATTATGATTGCAAGTGCTATTTTGAAGAACCGGGCCACCTTATGAGTTTAGAAAGACATATCTGTGAATACAAAATTGAATGCTAATTAAGCAACTAGGACATCCCATGTTTGAAGAAAAGAAATATTTGTGTGCACCGAGGAGGGAGGGAGATGTGGCGCCGCCACGCGCGACGGGTGTGGAGGAGCGGCGTCGCCGCACTGGGAGGGGGAGATGGATTCGCGATGCCAATGCATAGGAAGGAGAGGGGAAGGCGCTGCAGGGAAGAGGGAGGAGAGGGAGATGAGGGCAGCACGGGGGCCAAAGATGGAGGGTGGGTGGCGGGAGGAGGGGGAGGACTGATGGTGGGGAGAGGTGGAGGGGGTGGCGTGGGTTCTAGAGGAGGGGGAGCGGAGGGAGGAGGACGGCGCGGGGGTGGATGGTTAGCCAATTAGGGTTAGGCCCTTTTATTCTCTTACATTTTTGCTTAAACTTCCATGCACTTCACTTTATTCGTAGTTCTTGTCAACTCAAGGTTATTTGTAATTTTGTACTTAATCTTTGATAAAATTTTGTATTGTGGTACATATTAGCGCTCTTCCATTAAAACCCTCCAATTTTTTTAATAATTTTGTTAGAAACTTTCTACCTCCTTTACAATAGCTTAGTTTATATGTATCCCCCCCCCCCTCTCGAATGTCGAATGCTAGCAAAAAATGAGTGTTGCGGAGCACGCCTGCCTACCTAGTATATACTTGACAGTCGTTTAAGAACAAATATGAGTCGTTGAGTTCTTGGGGTATTAATTGACAAGCTCAACATGAAGCATTCAACTTTAACGTTTTGGCGGCCTCCATTTCGGTATCCAAACTTTTGATTTACCAATTAGCAGATTGCATATAATGTTATTTGTTATTCCTGATGTCTTAATAATTGATAACTAATAAAAAAACAAATTATATCATGATGTGGGCACACTCCCACATGTCCAAATGGAAATCAACTAAAAGTTTTCATAATATATATAATCAATCTAACTGACAGCTGAAAATGAAAATTGTTATCTTGCATATGTACAAAATATCAGTTACTGTAATATAAAAGTAAACCTTTGAAAATATAAAAAGAGAAAAAAGGCTACCTGTGCGGGAGCATGGGTTGAAGGACTAGTGATGCAAGAACTGAAAGGCTTAACAAAACCATTTATTGGCACCACAACTCGTGCGTCATTAGTATGCATACGAGACTTTGCAATAACAATTGGCGAAGTAGCGTGCAGTTGGTCTGCTGTCTTGCTTGGTCGTTCAAGACTGGCTCGTGTGTTGATCAACTCAGATTTGAACGCGTAGGATTGTAGTTCAAATGCACGTGCAAGTGACACGATCAGATATACGCGGCGGATCCGATATATGTGGTAGACGAAGAATCGAGTTTGCACTTGAAATAATAATAAACATATATATAGTATGTCGTAGAGACATGACGATGCTTCAGAATTCAGAGGAGATTAACGAAAGCTGACCGAAACTATCGGAAGCAGGTGAGGCTGAGTCCAGGGTCGTTAGTCAAAGTACACGAAATCGAAGACAAATACCAGGCCAGACGCACACACGCACGCACGCAGATGCCGGCCGTTTATGTTTTCTTAGACGCATCGTTTTCGTCAGTTAATGATGCCATGTCCTCATTGTGCGTACTAGTACTTTTTGTTGACAATCTGCAACACAGTATCGACCCAAAAATCTTAATAACAGCTACAATATGGCTGACCACACCCAAATTTTCCCTCACTCACTCTCCACCGTCCTATATAGCCCAGCGTTTCTTTATTGTTGGAGTATACTCCTCCGTTCAGAAATATAAGGATTCGTTGATTCTTGGACATCACGTTTGACCATTTATCTTATTCAAAAATTTTATAAAAAATTTATTTATTATGTTATAATATGTTTTATTATTAAATATAATTTGAATATAATTTAATTATTTTTATATTTTTATAAGTTTTTTGAATAAGACGAATGGTCAAATGTGATGCGGAAAAGTCAACAAATGTTTATATTTCTGGACGGAAGGAGTAAGTAAATTGCGCATCTTTTCTTCATCAGTTTTGGCTCTTGGGCAAAACATAGTAACTTAACATAGTATGATTTATAAATAAATTGCAGCTCACTCCAATATTCTATATTTACGGTCCGAGAGAACCTGTACAGTAACTCATCTTTCCTCATCAACTTAGGCCGTTAGGTGCAATTAGACAGTGCATAGTAACTTAACACTTGTAAACAGATCCAGCAGCGTTGTTTTCGACTCCAACGAGGTTAGTGTTTGGAGCTTTGTGGCTCACCAGACGGAGGGAGGCCTGGCTGTTGCAATGGTTGGTGGGAGGGCACAACCATGCGTGCTTCTATTCAACGGCATGCTAATCGACCAGGCCTTATTATACACATTATTGAAACAGCTTTAACGTTCGCGATGCTATAGTTACTAAAACTGCAAATTCGTATGAAAAAGCACGAAGTAAGTTAAAATGGAAGTGATTAGATGAGACGTAATCATCGCCGACTATTTTTTACATCACCCCACTTGACAAATGAACGTAGGAGACTCGTCGGCACCGTCACTTCAACTTTCTTTGTTTCCCTGTCGTGGAAATCCAATGCCCGACTAGCTGTGAAGTGACCCGAAAAGAGCCAAGAATAATATAGCAAGAAATCGATCAACGGAAGAGAAATTTGCCCACTCACAACGGGAAATGTAAGAACCCGATCGATTTGCAGATGAAGCCGCTAGCTTCGTTTCTAGACTCTGGAGAGACCTCTAGGCGCGCCTCAACCACCTGGACAGGCACGTTCATCTAGAAGCCATGACTTTCTCCCTTCTCCCACGCCGATGCGCCTCTACTCAAATCTCGGCCACACACAAAGCACATGGATTCGTTTAATTATTTGTGCAATCAATATGTAGTGGCTTAAAAAGGACGTATTCAAAGTTTTTTAAAAATATTGTGTTCGTGGAAGTGAAATTAATTCTCTCCGGCTTATTACCGTATCCGCACGTAGCACGCGCACAATCGTTGTATGTACGCGAGGTCTATTTACCTGTCATTTACTCCCTCCGTCCCATTGAAAATATCGCTATGGTTTCCGTATCAGTTAAAATTTTTGAACTTTAACTTGATTTGTAGAAGATATTAGTAATATTTGTATCTCTAAATAAGTTGATTATGAAAGTAGATTCAATTATCTATCTAATGATACTAATTATATTCAATAAATATTTATAATTTTTTATATATTTTTTATCAAAGTTGAAAATGTTTTATTTTTGGAAAGCGAGAATATCACTTTCAATAAAACAGAGGTAGTAGAAACCAGGAAAGGGTAACGGATGAACGATCATATACTTCGTTTTTGTCTCCTGGAAGCACCGCACCCTGGGCTACTTGATCTGCAGCCACACGATGCTACACACGGCGGTCGTCGCATAGTGTACGGGCACACTTAAAACATGTGTGTCTCAAAAACGTTTTAGTTTTGTTCTGGAATACAAGAAAGCTAAATACACAAGTCATACTCATACCCTTTGATGTACCTTACCAGACTATACTACGGGACACGTGCAACGCAGCCACTGTACGCCTCGCCTGGTTTTCTAGACAAGCTAGCTAGGACACGTGGTTGCAAGCGAATGGTTTCATTTAACTCATGGTAATTGCACGTACTGATAATGCATGGACACGTATTTTTGAAGATGAGTACATGCCTCGTCAACCCGAGCACGTGCGGGCTAGTGCTTAAAACATTTGGACATCTCTATGTGTTTTCGGAGAAATGATGAGAGATTTATTGCTTCATTGGCTAGAAATACAAATAGAGTCAACCGTAATCACCTGGGCAATAATACATCCGGGCTATTGCCTCAGCCAACCAGCTCTACGAGTATTCCTTCAAGGTAGCACTCATCCTCAAGAAACACACATCCGCGTGCCCTACCGCTACAAGCACCTTCGAAAAATTAGGCGGAGTGATCTTGAGATTCACGATGTTAGTATGCGCGTCTCGCTATGGAAAGGAATGATATCCTATACAACTTAAGAAATAATTAGTTGTAAATACAGTACCGGTGCCAAATTTAGTATTGACACCCACTTGATTACTTGAATCAGTTCCTCCACAAAGAACTGAAAGCCACTTCTCTTTTCTTTTTCTATTCCTTTTTTGATAACCGAGCCAGTGCGGTCTGTACGTTCCTACGGAAGGGACGAGCTCAACACAGAAAACGAGTGTGGGCACTGGGCAGTACAGCGGTCGTATGTACGCTACGCAGCACCTGATGAGCAGCAAGGCGCAAAAGGTGAAGAGCATAGCCGTTTTCCCCTGTTGAGAAGCACAGACTAGTACCGCGCGGACGTACGTCAGCGCCACGCAAGTGCGCAACGAAACAAGTTGAGGTTGTGCAGACATGTCCTGGCACCATATTTGATCGCCGACGCTTGGGGGGGGGGCTCCTATCCGCCCGTCCACGGTGTAAAGTGTGAACGGCGCGCTGTTGCCATTTACTCCTTCCCGCTCCCGGAAAACAATAAATCAATACTGAATAGTAAAATAAAAGAGCGAAATTGAAAGCCGCCTTGCCGTGCTGGTGGCGCCGGGTCGATTGGAATCGCGGCGCGGATTTACTAGGGTGACGGCGAGTCGCGCAGGTGGCGGCCTGTCAGTGCACCAACCCGCCGTCGCTTTCCTCCTCCTCCTCCTGTGTTAGTATTAGTTGCGGCTGCCTGAGTTATTAGCCAACCAGCTCCGCCTCCCACCTTCCCTTGTCCATCTAACGCGCGCGCGCGGGTGTGTACAGAGCTCGGTACTAGTAAGGACAAACAACTAAGCCTACACCGAGATCGATGCAGCGGCGGCCGGAGTTCAGCTTCCCCGGCGGCGCGCCGGTGAACCGGGTGCCGCCGAGGCCCGCGGAGGAGGAGGAGGTGCGGTGGCTGCAGGCCTCGCGCCAGGCCTCCCGGACCACTACAACTACAGCTCCTCCTCCGGCACGCCGTCGCCGCAGATGTGGCGGGCCCACCACGACCACGATCACCACCGGCAGTACCCGGCGTCGGCAGGGAGCTCCCCGCCGCCGCCGTCGTCGTCCCGAGAGCAGGTGATCGCGGGGTACCGGCGCGAGATGCTGGACCTGGTCCGCGGCCTCCCCGAGACGGCCTACGAGCTCTCCCTCCGCGACATCGTCGAGCACCACCACCACCACCGTCCATCCACCTCCACCTCCTCGCCGCCGCCGGCCGCGTCGGTCCCGCTGCCCGCCCCTCCTCCGGCCGCAACGCGCCCGGACGCTGACGTCGCAACAGGCCAGGAGCCCGTGAGCGCCGCTGCCGCAACGAAGCGGGGCACGGCGAAGCAGGGGAGGGCGGTGCGGCGGCAGCGCAGCCGGAGCGTGGAGCGCAGCGTGAGCCTCGGCACGGGCCGCCTCATCAAGCTCTTCCTGCCGCTCTCCATCCACGCCCGCCGCAAGAAGAAGGTCTCGCCCAAGCCAGACGCTAAGGATGCCAAGAAGAAGAAGAAGCAGGGGACCAAGAGCAAGGAGCAGGACGAGGAGTGCTGGGGCAAGACTGAGTTCAGCGACGAGGCGTCGGCGGGGACCAGCACACGGACCAGCAGCACCGGCAGCACCAGCAGCAGCACCGCAAACGGACCTGCCATTGGCGCCGGCGCTACCGACCAGAGGAGAACCACTCCAGTGAGAAGCAGAAGCAGGTAACTCCTCTGTTTCTTGTTTTTTTTTTAAAAAAATTAATCTTTAGTAAACGATTTCGAGTTCGTCGTTAGAGCGCTACTCTATTTCTCTGATGCGAGCTGTTGATTTCCCAGCATCTAGTAGCGCTTTCTTGAGGTGTTCCACCTTATCTCAGGATCATTTCCTTTTTGTTAGGTTTCACTGCGACCGTACTGAACAGGAAAGGATTTCACTTATTTTGCTTTTTCTTTAGAGGGCAAACCCAGTGATCAGTTTTCAACACTTTTATCTTTTTTTTAAAAAAAAACAGATCTACTGTTTTAAATTTGTCTGGATCCTCTAATCCCAGTAAATTAGGTTCTCATCCGAAGGGCGTAGACAGCGATCCCTTCTAGAACACACTTTTGTATTCCACAATATGATTATATGAAGCACACTCCTGGAAAATCCAAGCCTATCAAGTCACATGTACACACACACACGACCATACACAAACGAATGGTATACGACTCGATCCAACCGCAGCCATTTTCCATGCGAATGCGTCTGCCGCGGAAGTTCAGGGCGCCCCGTGCCGGACGCCAGTGTGAAGTCACCAGGCATGGAACCGGCGAAATTGGAAACCCGTCAACACGGCAGAGTCGTGGGTTGAAGTCAGTTCGTCCAACTTTGCAGTCAATTCCTCCTGCTCGTCAAGTCACCCGTTCTGTTTGTTTACTTTTTACCCGGAAGAAGCTCATCGAATCCCCACTTTGATTCGCCAAAAATACTGGTTCAAAATTGAGGGCTCAACAGAATTTTACATACATACTGTCATAGTTTTATAATCTTGCTGTATGCCATTTGTGCAGCTCTGAAAGTCATGACTTTCTTTTGAATTTGATGTGTCGCGCTAGACGTTGAATTGCTAGTTTCAAATGTGTAGCACCTTGAGTAAGTGGCCGTTGGGTCTAATCATTCATCCGATTTGTGATCCGCTTGTACCCTACATAGTTCATTTGTCGCCAATTTCCTCCTTTCTTTTGATGAAAGGCAAGCTAGCTTAGGACCCGATTGCCGCCTATGGCCCGAAATTCAAGCTTTACTTTATGTCCCATTCTGCTAATTCAACGCAATCATTATCTTCCCACTAAGAACTACCAGAACGTATCCAATTCAAATCATGAGGACATCTCGCATTCCCCTAATGTAATCATCATTCTTCGTGTACTCACCTTTTTTTTCTTTTTCTTTTTGGTATGTTGCAGAAAGAGAAACGGGTGCTATGCTTTCTTCAGGGCACACAAAAGTAAACACGGAGTCAGCCAAGATTAGAACTAGTGCATTGCAAATGGAAGACGCTTCCCTGGTGATCAGTTCACGAAAGACGTCCGCATATTGACACGCGGTAAAAGAAGCTTATGCATTCATGCAAATCGCCAAAATCCTGTGACCAAATTGACAGAAGTTCGTGCAGTGGCCTGTTATCTGTATACAGTTAGCCTCACCTTGGCCATATGGGATAAGGATCTGAATATATGTATCGATTTGCTAGCATTCTCTCTCTGTGGCATCTGAACCTTCATGGTTGACAATAAATAGACATGTAATGTTTATCTACAGTAGTATCATGCAGGCTCAGACATCATGGACAGTTAATGTGGACAAAACAGAGGACAAATCGGATCTACCAGTACCTTCTATTTGTCCATGTCCTTGTGACACCTTTGGCTTCAGAATCTCCACGGCTAATGTATAGTTTTTGTTATTAGTTGTGAATACAAACAGAGCTTTTGTTGATGATGACGTATCAGCATTTTTGTCTGTTCATATCTTCACCTCTCGGGAGCTTGACTTTATTGATGGGTCTGTTTTTGGCTATTTATCTGTCAATGGATTTGTTCTCCTAAAATCTGTTGATACATTATGACCTACCAATTAGTTGAATTAATTAACGAAACACAAGATGCAAGGAAAGAATTGTTAATATCCTTTTCCATCAAAAAGAATTTTGATGTTTTTTTTTTGCCAAAGACAAATGGATGAATAAACTTACTTGTGCTGTACCAAAACCAGCCCATAATCTGTCTAAACCAGAGAGAGACGCGGCAGGGTTGCTTCCTAATCCATGGCCAAATCTTTGGTGTGCTCCATCCTAAATGAAAGAGATATAAGATGTTTCTTCAAATGGTACATAATATCAAGTGTCTGATCAAATGACCGCCCAATCCTTCTTGGTGCTTCTTTGAACAGAAACCTGCACAAGCGTGAAGACACTTTTTGAGATCGGTGAGGACGTCACCATTAGTTGATATAGGATAGTTTTCTCGTGTTGCCTAATGTAATCTTTCCTCAAAAGCTAGATTAGGATCCTTCTGCTTCTCCCATTTTACGATCATGGCATACATGCTTTACGTCCCATTTTGAAATTTCAATCTAATCATTTTCCCACAAGGAACTGCAATCAGAACAGATATAACCGCGCAAGTGACTAGATCTCACTAATGTAATCATCATTTGTTTAACGGAAATGCTTGTTTTCAGTCAATGATTAAATATCGCTGGCATTTAGGTGAAAAATGAAATATGCTACTTGTCTCAATGTAAAAAATTTCGGGTATGGGAAGTATCACTTCTGAAGGGAAAATTATAAATCGATATTGTCACCTTGCTGGTTCATGAGACCAGAATGAAATTTGAAATAAAACAAAGATCCAAACAAGCTTAAGCATGCGAAAAGCACTTGGACAACCAAGCAACCATAAAACGAAGATAAATCAAAATTTAACACAAGAACATGAAAAGTAAAATAAAATAGCACCAAATGTCACAAAAGTAGATCTTAGACATCAGATTTATTCTATCAATGGAAAATAGGATTTAATTATGACCCACATGAAGTTTTAGCATATATACCTTGAGCTGATTTGGTCCAGCAAAGAGTTACTAATTTGTCCGAGGACTCTCAAGTACAATACGCAATGAAAAGCATGGAACCAAGACTTGCAGAACAAGATGCATTACCAGAATATTTATGGGGACAGTCGAGACAATCGGACGGCCCAGCCACGTTATTAGGTCCTTGGAGAGGAGCTGCGTCCTTAGTTCTCATCAATCTAGTAACACATCACATGAGGAATATGGGCGACAAGGTGCCATTCATGTCTTTCTTGTAGCGCCTTGCTAAACCAGGGCAGCCAGTAATGGACAAGCTTCAGAGAGCAGTCAGGCACTTTATAGAATGGGGCAGAGATTGAAGATCAGAGCAGCGGTCAATACGAAGTAATCAAAATGCAGAAAGTTGTCCAATCCAATCCGGCAGCATGCGTAGGGCACCACATCCTTCCAAACTGAGTACCTGAAGCGACAACAATGATAATGATTATAGATTATTGTCTCATCTCAACGAGGATGAACGGATATGTATGAGTACATGGTTCCCAAGCTGCTTGTGCAATGCTTATAGCTGCTGAAGACGATGGCACTTTTCATGCATGGATGAAGCATTGTTAATTACGTTGGCTATACAAAAAGTCCCTATTCCTTTCATCTTTAGAAAAAAAGGTATATGAGTAGTTTGGATTAGTATTAAAGCAATGCCTAGGTGGGTAATACAAAAGATATGTATAGGGGTATTTTGGTCAAGTATTTTTGTAATGGCAGGGTTGTGTAATTTTTTTTTTTTTTTGATTAATGTGGTAATTTCCTGACCTTGAGAGAGAGAATGTGGTGACTTCTTTTGTTGTTCAAATAATAATAATTATAACAAATTCTGAAAGGATGTAAATATGCTATTTGTATTGTATGTTTGTATTGGCTGCTATATGTGGGCCGGAGTGGATGGGCTTGATGGGTTAAATAGAATTTATAGGCTGGAATGTATGTAACAAATGTTGGGATTTGATATGTATTGTGTTGGGCCTATAAAAAGGCTATTATTTTTTACATTTAGGTCTACACATAATATTTAAGGTCCACAAAGAAAATAGATTGGCCTATAAAATGATTGGGCTTAGCCCACATTAGAAATTCAATTGGCCCGTAACAGAAACAAGTCAAGTCTAGAAAAACCCAACCCATCATCACAGATAAGTATCAGATTTTGTGATAGCTTAAGGCTAATAATGACAATAATTAAATGTTGCAAAATAATGATGAAGAAAGGTTCATCACAAACAAATTGCGAAAAAAAATCATCATAAAATATCTTTAAACATGCACATAATATGAAAAAGGAACTTCTGTCAATGGATCATCAAAAATTTCAGCATATGACATATATTTTAGGTTTTGTTATATAAATGTATCATCATAGAATGTCAAAGCCGGAAGGCAGTGTCAAACGTTGTAGTTTTGTCAGCCGGGAGTGTTGTGAATGGAACACTTTTTCTTTCTTTTTGCTCCTTTGTTGTGTTTGAACCTTGCTATGAAACCTGGTAACGCTAGTGACACACTAATTTTTGGAGGAAATAAAGGTCATTCGAAGATGAGTTTAAGGCATGGACTCCTTCCTGCCGATGACAACACGATTAAAATATGAAAAAAGAAAAGAAAAGAAAGAAAAGAAGTAAACAATGTACCGTAAAAAAATACTTCGTTCATCTCAAATTACTTATCATCCAGGCAATATATTAGTTCTATGAACCTACACAAACCAGCTGTCCAGATTCATAGAAGATACTATGAATCTAAACATCAAATGATATATTCAGAATAATAAGTAAACTAGAATAGAGGGACTAGAACTTACTTAGGGATTGGAGCTGAATCGCTTGTGTATTATGGAGGACGATACGTGGGCACCATATGAACATGGGCTACGAGGTGGCAATCCTCTCCCACCCTATGTCAGGGCAGCCAGCAATTTTTAAAAATGATTGCAAACAGTTAGTTATTTGTAGTGCAATGCGGAGATTGAAGGGAAGAGCAATCTTGGATAGAAAGAAGTGCCGACAGCTGTCCAATCCATTCTGGCAACTCGGTCAGCGCATTGCATTCTACCAAATGGAGTTGTTTAAGTGAGGTAAGGTGCTGAATCGTGTCAGGAAGCTGCTTCAGATTGTTCCACCCATCAATTCGCAAATACACAAGGGACGTAAGCTGTTGAATAGACAGAGGAAGGCTGGTCATCATTGGACATTCGATGATGCTAAGCATTCTTAAAGATCGTAGTTCGCCAATCCACTCGGGCAGTACAGCAAGGGTAGAACAATTGTAGATATATAATCGCTCAAGAGAGGTGAGCCACTGCATGCTCTCAGGTAATTCCTTTAGGTCATGGCAGCACCAAATTTCCAATGCCTTCAGTCCTGTTACGTGTTGCAGGAATCCCCAACCAGATGATGACTCTGCCATACCCTGTAGGTGCAATACCTTGAGGTGAGGGACCATGGGATGCACTCGTCTGGAAGATGAGGGTTCTTTGATATGTTGCGGAAGCAAACGACAGAATGGGCCATCTAGGTATAGCAGCCAATCGTTGCATTTTTCAAATTCCAGCAACTCTAGCGATTGTGGGAAGTAGGGTCTCACAATCAACTTCGGACAGTCACTTAAATCTAGTTCTGCTAGGACAGGGAAACAATTCTGCTCACCCGTTTCATCCCAGACTGCCAAATCATTTGTTGTAGTCCACAGTTCCACCAAATTAGGCAATTTTCGTAAACAAAGGGACTTCAGTGATGGCCACACCAGCATTCCTTGCATATGCTTCAAGTTGGGTAAATGTTCTAGCTTCAGTTTAATTAGACAATGGAATTGAGGTGGATAGGGTTCCTTCGACACTGCACCTTCGAGATAAGGACCACTTTGCATCCTCATCCAGCATGGCACATTACAACCTCGATAACCACTAATATCTAAAGTTGTGATTTCGGAAGGTGGTTCAAGGGCTTCCAGCACATGTAGATCTTGCTCCATATTTGAACCTTCTTCTATTTGACATAAGGACCAGTCAAACTTTAAATCTTTTATGCCATTCTTTTGTTTCAAACAAGCCTTTTCTGCATCACTTAAATCTCTCAGATATTTAAGGTTTTTAATTTCCATTTTACCATCTAATTTATTAAGCTTTTCAAGCTCCAAAATTGTTGCATCATCTGCACCACATCCAACAACAAACAAGCCTAGACTTTTTAAATGTGTCAGCTGCCCCAACCCAGAAGGCATGCAACTTAAGTTTAGGCAACCAGATACATCTAGAACCTTCAGCCTTCTTAAATTCACTATACCTTGAGGCAATTGCAGTAACACGCTGCAGTCTCTGAGATATATGCATTCCAGCGTATGAAGTGATGAAATCCAGTCTGGTACTATGTTTACTCTTGTTCCAGATAGGTTCAGGGTATGTAACGTACAAGGTGGGAATGTACTTGGCAGGCCTTGAAGTCTCCCACAACCAGCTAAATTAATTGTATGTATGTTGCCAAACTCTCCCTTGAATATTGATGGCAGTTGTTGCACATTTGAACATTTGCTAATCTCGAGCACCCTTAGATTTTCATTTCTGCCAATCGTATTTGGTATCTCTGTGAACTTTGAACAGAACTTTATACGCAACCATTGAAGATCTCGACAACCACCAATGGACAGAGGCAAACTCACAAGGTCTCTAACGCCCCTCAACTCTAGTCGCCTTAGCTTCTTAAGCTTGCCAATAGAGTTGGGTAATGTTACAAAACCTTCACAGTCAATAAAATGCAGTGACTGCAAGTTCCAACAACCTGAGATAGCATCGGGAAGTTCCGTGCACGTAATATTGTGGACTTCAAGATATACAAGATATTCCAACTTCAGTATGAATAGAGGAAATGGAGTATATGTTGCATAGTTTAGGACAACACTGCAGATATAGCGACTGTTCTTATATATTTTATCAAATGATGGATTAACCTCAGAGATATAAAGAGCACGGACCTCATCAAATGAACCCCTGTCAACCCTGTTATTGCCTGATGTCACAGATAAATATCGACATTTATGTATACAATGTGTATTCTTATTCATCGGTAATGATGTAACCATTCCCCTCCTTAAAATATATCGAGTAAGATCGTGAATCAGGTCATGCATCGTGCATAGCATACCATTACTAGAAAAACCAGATTGCACAAGAAAGCCAACTTTCAAAAGAGAATCAAAGTACTCATTTCCAGTAGCCTCTAACTGCTCTCCCCTCGTCAGCTTGATTAATCCATGGGCAATCCACTGCTCAATCAGGTAGTTTTGGCTGATTCTGTATCCTTTTGGGAATATGGAGCAAAATGTAAAGCACTGCTTCAGATAATCCTTCAAGTGAATGTAGCTTAGTTTCAGAGATGCAAATACACGATCTTCTATATTCTCTTCATTCCAAAGATCACTCTCTCTAATTGCTTCCCATGTAATAATTTCCCTGTTCTCAGTGAGAATAGCTCCTAGAACTTTGATTGCCAGAGGAACCCCACCACATTTTTTCACAATTCCTTGTCCAACAGCTATAAACTCGGAGCCCAAATCATCCTCTTTCCAGCCTGAACTCTTTAGGAATAAGCTCCAGCTCTCCAGCTCCTTTAAGAACGCCAACTTGAATATATGCCCAGATTTTACAACTTCAGCAACCATTCGATCACGTGTAGTTATCATAAGCTTACTTCCTAGTGCGCGCCTCTGTAAGAGTACCATGAATTCATTCCAGCCATCCCTATCCTGATGCCAAGCATCATCCAAGACAAGAAGAAACTTCTTACCATTCGTTCGCTTAGAAATTTCCTCTACCATATGTTGTAGAGCATAGAAATCTGACTTTTCCTTAGTGATAGCTTCAAAAAGCTTACCAATAAGGTTTACAATATCAAATTCTTGAGAGACGTGGACCCAGAATATATCTTCAAAGTTCCCCTTTACCTTGTCGTCATGACAAATCTGTTGTGCCAAAGTAGTTTTGCCAGAACCACCTAGTCCAACAATAGACACTGTCCAGCCATCCTCCCTGTCACTAGATTCTAAAAGCTTACGAATGATTTTTTCCTTCTCCTGATGCCTTGTTGGTATTTTTGAATCTTCAACATTAGTCAAATAGGAAAACACTCCAGTCGCTCCGTCTCTGATATTGATTGTTTGATTCATCGGTAGGCTATCCCGTATTGCATTCATGTCACTTCTTTCATTAGCAATGGTAGCTAATTTTATCTTGATTGTCTTGATCTTACTGGTAATCTTCCAACGAAACCGAAACGACATTAATTTTGCAGAGAAGCAGTCAGCCACGCATTTCCTTGAGCTATCACTGTCTCTTTTGCATTTCTCAGCATCTAGGAGGGCTTCATACAATAAATCATCAATATCATGTGCAAGATCATTCAGTTTTATCACCCAGCGAAACCGTGTATGACTCTCTGCTGATATATTACGAACATCAGATATCCAGCTTGTTATCTCTCCGTGTACATCCCGAAGATAGGAGATATCTTCATCCACGCCCATTATGGCCGCAAAGTCACTGCATAACTGTGAAAACAGCTTCTCGCCTGCAACCTTCAACAATCCAGATGCTAAAGCAGCTTCCATTACACTTATATCTGAATACCCTTTTGAAATCCCTGTCGATTATTTGCAAAATAAAAATATATTACTGGCCAAAACTCATAAGTTGCAGTAGTAATTCTATTGAAACATATTTGATTGTAGCTAGCAAAGATTAAACCACTCATATATCAGATTACTTGTCATTCTATACGTGCTGAGCAGGTGAGAATTCATTAGAGCAACTCCAACAGCTCTCCTAAAATTCCATCCCCTACACAGTTTAGGGGATGCCTCCACCTCATTTCCAGGATTTGATACATGACTGCTGCAGCAGCTCCCTAAATTCCATACCCTGTAGCAAGTACTACCTTGGAGGTATTTCATCGAGCATTTTGAGGTCGCAGTGATGGCAGCGTGCAAGTTGGCTTGAACGACGGTGGGCAGGCCAGTGCGGGCGGGGTCGCGCAGGTGGTGGGTGACGCGCAGGTTCGGGCGGCACTGCAGCGGCCATGGGCGGCGGGCGGAGGTCCGACCTCGCCGCAGCGGGAGCGCGTGGGCAGCGCTGGGCCGTGACGGCCGACGCCCTCACTGCTGGGCGCGTGCTACCGGGTCCGGCGCCGAGTGGGGGCGCACCAAATTGGCAGGCGGTGAACCGCGTGCTGCGGTGGGCGGCTGAGAGCCTGAGACCAGCAAGGGTGGGGCCTACGCGTTGGCCGCCGGTGGAGCGCGTGCTGCGGTGAGAGCGGCTAGGGCGGCAGTGCGGCGTGTGCGCGCGGGCGAAAGCGGGAGCGCACGAGTGCGCGCGTGCTTGGGCGGGAGTGGGCAGCGCGGCGACGGGCGCCGTGGCTGGCGGAGGGCGGAGGACGGGCGGGGCGGCGACTGGTGGAGGGACGCGGCGGCGCAGCGGAAGGAGCGTGTGGGTGCGCGCGGAGGTTGGCCGCGCTGCGGACCCGGCCGGGAAGACGGGCGGCGCGCGGGAGATTCGCGTGGGCGGGAGGAAAAATCACGGCGCGGTGAAAATAAAAAGTGATTATCTCGTACTGCAAAAAAAATTCAGTCGGGCCAAAAAGCTATGCTGTAGTTGTCGTGGAATCCGAAATGTTAGACAGATTTGGATAGTTACGATTGTGTATTGATCTTGTGCTGATTCAGTTCCGATCCCGCCCGGTATTGTTCCATAAACCGTTGGCCTGGATACGGACTCTTCGGCATATATATGTACTCGACTCCTGTACAACTAATCATTGTGTGATTATTCCAATCTCTCTCACGCTTTCACGAAAGATTTGCCACTACAAGTACTACTCAATTTCAGTAGCGGGCAGACACCCGCAACTAATATTTCATTTCCAACTAATTTTTGGTCAAAATCAGCCATGCTCAAGCCAGCCCGCTACCATGGCTCCAGCAACCGTGTTGCGCGGACGACTGCTCGATCCCTTGCTAGGGAGCCACCTCGATAGTTTTGCTCGCGAGAGAAGGATGGAGGACCACTGGATTTGGCCCACTAGCGGAGAGGAGGATGGAGAGTAGAAAATGAAATGATGGTGAAATTCTCATGGTGCAGTTCTCAGAAGATGCGCACGCAAGAACTTGAAGTATATCTATCCAATTCTAGGAATTGTTTGTCATAGTCATGATTTTATTGGAGTAATGCGGCTGTCTCTATGGCCAATGCAAGGTACAGACCACAAGTAGGAAATTGAAAGACGGTGCAAGTTTGGGAAGATGCATGAATAGGAACCTCAAGTTTTGCTATCTAATTCTGGGAATTGTTTGTCTTGATAAATGAGCTATCTACTACTGTAGTACAGAAGGGTTTTGGGATGTCCAGGAAATTAGTTGTATTTTAGAAGATGTGTTAACAAGTGGCTAGAAAGTAAGTGGAATATGGTGATTTATCACCTCCACTCCAGAATTGAGGATGGTGATAAACAACGGCAATACTCTGGAAGGTATACTTCTCAATCATAATATGGTGTCAAAAAACTTGAGGGGTCAAACGTGTGTTACTTTAGCTATTTAGAAACTACACATACTCCAAGAGTCCTTCTTTTGACTGTTATAAAAAAATTACTGACCACAGATAGATAACTTGGCTAACAAACAAGAAGTAGTTGTGATCAGTTCAAAAAAAAAAAAAAAAGAAGTAGTTGTGATAAAAGTTGTGTGTTCTGCTCCAAAGTTGAAGTTGCAAGTAGATCTTACTAGTAATGTGTAAACTGAGCCTTGCTCAGTTGATTAGGTTCCTTGTGGTGCAACCAACACATCTGACATGTGCCATTCGTAGGGGTAGGGAGTGTGTGTTCACACAGATGGGTACTATGAGGTTATTGCGTTTATATTGTGTTTAGTTTGCAAAATAAAAACACCTTACTAGTAATGAGAGCACTACCAGAAAAGCAGCATGTAGCGGCGGGCCAAAACCCGCTATAGCGGCAGATATGGTGGCCCGCTGCTAGGCCTCCGTAGCTAAAAAATTGATTTGTAGCTGCACACAAATCGCGACCCACCGTAATAAACAAGCACAATAGCGGCGGGTGACATCTTCACCCACTGCTACTATTCACACAACAAAACAAAAAAAGCCCATTCAGCCTAGGAGGACGCCCGGCCTGCCCGCCGCCCGCCCGATCACCGAGGTGCATGCCACCGCCATCGGCGCCGACCGCTGCCCCCACGCCACCAGCGCGCCCAAGTCGCCACCGGGGCCGCCCACGCCGGAGGCGCCCGGATCCGGACCCCGCCGCCGGAGTAGAGGGTCAGCGTGGGAGGAAGCCGGCGTGGATCCCAATCCGTCACCCATGGAGGAAGAAGAGGAAGGAGCTCCCGATCCGCCACCCGCGGAGGAAGAAGAGGAAGGAGTTGTTGCCGCCCGCCGCAGGTAGCAACCGGATCTGCCTAGGCGGTGGCCTCCCGCACGCCGCCGTGGCCAACCCCACCGTCACTCCGGGCCGGTCGAAGATGGGCGGCCTAGATCCGGTCGCCACCACCGGATCTGTCCGGAGAAGGCCGTGGGGTGGGGAGAGGAGAACCACATTGTGGGGAGGGAGCGCATCGGCTGGGGTGGCGGTGCCGGCTAGGGGGTAGCACGGGGAGGGGGCACACCGATCGGGGAGGCGGCGCCGGCTAGGCACATAGCGGGGAGGGGCGCGCGCCGGAGAGAGAGAGAGAGAGAGAGACGGGGGAGGGGTGGGGGCGGCTAGGAACGGGTGGAGGAGTGGGAAAGGCATTTTCCTATTTCGGTGCAAGCTAGGGTTTCGGGGTGTGTGAGTTGGGCCGTGGCGGCAGGTCTCGCTGTAGGCCGCCGCTAAATGATATTTGTAGCGGCGGGCCGTAAAGTGACCCACCGCTAAAAATTAGCGATTTTTAAGGGCGGTGCACGGTAACTAGCGTCGTTACATGTTTTTCTTCCCGCCACTAGAGTAGCGATTTGTAGTAGTGAAGGTTGTTACTGAAAACTGGCTTAGCAACAAGATATTTGGTTTAGTTATTATGGCTGCATCTGTATGAAGCTTATGGAAGTGCTAGGAAATAATTTTTTTCCAGTATGGATTCTGGTGGGAATGTCTTCGAGTTGGGACAAGGTATTGCTGATGGTAAGGCAAGTACAAATCTTCTGTCCGGCTGTGAAAACAGAACAATTTTCAACTATGGTGGTGACTCTTGTGTGTGCTGTTGTGCATGTGTTCATGTGTTCATGCACGTGGGTGAGTACTTATGGTATCGCTGATGGTAAGGCGAGTACAAATCTTCAGTTCGGCTGTGAAAACAGTACAATTCTCAACTATGGTGGTGACTCTTGTGTGTGCATGTGTTCATGTGGGTGCGTACTCATGGATGTAAATGAGTGTTTATGTATGTGTTAGGTTTAATTTGCAAAATAAAAGTATCTTACTAGTAATTCTAAGGTTATTGCTGAAAACTGACTTAGCAACAAGATATTTGGCTTAGTTATTATGTTTACCGCTGCATCTGTGTGAAGCTTGTGGAAGCGCAAAGAAATAATTTTGTTTTCCAGCATGGATCCTGATGGGGATGTCTTCGATTTGGGACAGCCGGACACGATATTGCTGATGGTAAAGGCAATTACAAAACTTCTGTCCAGCTGTGAAAACAGAACATTTTTCAACTATAGTGGTGACTCTGGAGTGCAAGGCGAGGAGATAGTTGAAGTATGGCCGACTGATGGTGAGAAACGTCACATGGACAGACGTGTGTGCGGTATCAGTTTGTATACGCAGAAGAAAATATGTAATACAATAGAATCTGATGCTGGATCATGTGGTGCGAGTGTCTCCTTGGTGAGAAGTGATGGTTTGACCATAAAGACTGTAAACTGATATTTTGCAATATGCAATTGTAAGATATGATTTCAATATAAGAAATGGAGCAATTGGACATATAATGGTTAAAGAGAACGGATAATTACTGATTAGCATACCAAAGCCTCCAGAAGGTCAAAGCAGCAGCAAAGGTAGCATGATGCTCGTGCTGAACTTCTGATTACCAGGAGAGGACCTAAAATGTCGAAGATATAAGATTACTGGGAAGAGCCATAAGATTAAAACAGTCGAAATCAGCGAACATGGCAAAACAAGAAACTAAACAAATGATAACTTGAAGAATTCAGAGCAACTACCATGGAATTCTTCAAATCAGCCGCGTTCGGTTGCAAAGGTGCGTCGATGCAGGTTAACTAGATGGAAGAGGAACAGATGGTTTTAGATAGGCATCGCAGATACCAGTCGTATACGTTTTGCCCCAAAGGCAGTGGCAGCAATTTGTCATATAATTTAGTGAGGGACGCGGTCAACAACTCTTAGCAGACGCTACAAAATTAATGGTACGGGAAGGTGCGATGAATTTGCCCTGAAGAAAGAAAAAACCAAATTGTTAATGTTAAACACAATCTTATGCACGTGAGCATATGCAATATAGTTTGCCAAGAATAAGTTTCGATACGATTGTTAGCCCTTTTAGATTTAATATTAAACCCTAGAATACCCTAAGGGAAGATTTACAATTGACCCATACGCTTGTGGTTTATACATGGGTTAATTGTATAAACCACCCCATAAGTTACATAGAGTTTGAGATTCCCAGCCATAAGTCTTTTTGTTGAAATTCCCACCCACCTAGTACATCTTGTTGCAAAAACCACCCCATTTTGCACATGTTTAATTGTTTGATATGTTTGCATCAATGTAAACTTCAATAAAATCAAATTTAACTGAATTTAATATTATTAAAATATTTAAATGAATCTAATTCATCATAGTTTCATGAAACATTGAATTCATATTACTCACAAACTATTTGAATTACCATTCAAATTTGTATTTTTTGTTACATATTCTCTAAAAAATATGAAGACTATAGTCTAAAAAATTCATAAATTTGATAATCACACAACACGAGGCTTCAAATGAATGAAAACAAGTTGAAACAATTAAACATGTGCAAGCTGGGGTGGTTTTTGCATCAAAATGCACTAGGTGGGTGGGGATTTGCAACAAAATAACTTATGGGTGGGAATTTCAAACTCCATGTGACTTATGGGGTGATATATGCAATTATCCCTTATACATTAGGGTGCTAAAAACATCAATATGGGAGGCATTAGAGCATTCGCAAAGAGACATCAAATATTTTTCCTAAAACCAAAATGTTGGGGTTCAGGCTAATAACACGCCTCCAAGAGGATCCTTAAACATCTCCCAATATTCTGATTGACCCTAAATTTTCTCCACTTGCAGCTACAAATACGGGAAGATTTGGGGGCCCCAAGCCAATAATCCACCCCTTTCAAGGAAAAAAATATTATTGACAGAAATGGGGATGTGAAACTATTAATTGGACTATGGGAGAGGGCCTCATTTTGGTGTTAGTGACAGTTTATTTCCATCACAACCAACCGATACATGGGACCATTTTGTGCTAGTCATGAAATTTCATCACAAATGAGCGGTTTCTAAGCTCTTTTGCAACAAACACATGATCATCGCTATATATGCGTCACTAAATGCTTCGTGATGAAAATAGTAATAAAATAGTGACTCGTCACTGATCATTTGATTTCTTGTAGTTTTGTGTACCCAAGCGACGATGTAAAACAATTAATGGAGTGTTTTGTCCATTTTAGTGGGGAATTATTGGATGGGGCACCAAAAACCACTCCAATATTTTTTTGGTTGTGCCAATAATCAAGTAAAGAACAGTGGAAAAAATATGATTGGAACGATTAAGTGGACAAGAGGGTAAATCCTAAAGATAAATAGTGAAGGTACACATTTTATTTTGTTTTTTTATACCGAAGTCAGCAGGTGAACCACTACTTGTATTTGTGTATATATTCAAAAAGCTTACGAAGGCTGTGCAATTCCATAAGCCATCAGCAATCAGTACAAAGTGATAAGATAATCCAAATGGTTCATCAACTACCACATTACGTTGTATATGGAAATATACAAGTGGCCCTAGTGCAATGTACATAATTTTGTTCTTATTTAATATAATGAAAAAAATTAAATATGTAGGGGCCTTCTGACTTCCATAAAAAAGTACTCCTCTATTACGTTTTTCTTGTCGTTAGGACAAGGCAACTAGTTCAAATTTACACTAGTTAGCCTATCCTAACGACAACAAAATCGTAATGGAGGAGTATATAACAAGTGGTTGGTATCAAATTTCAACTGCTCTTCTACTCTATTTTACATGTCACTTCAGTACACTGGAGTTTAATCACAGAAACTTGCACGAGTCATCATTTTGGAGGCCACTGGGGTGATGCCTATCAGATGTCGAAAGGGGACAATGCGTAGCCAACGACATGAAAACTTCTCCTTTAATTATTCATTGGTTCCCAAGTCTACCATTGCTTCTACACACGGTCAATTGGATTTTTTTAATATTTCACTCATAATAATAATACAAAAACTAGACCAAGGGGAGAGACGTCCCCGGCTTTTTTGTAAGCAGATACCACGCTCGAACCCGGGTGATTTTTTTAATAATGAAAACAATAGTTTCACTTTTAATAATAATACTCTTGTAGAATAGGACTTACACGTAAGTTTGATTGCAAACTTTAACACTTCAGCTTTGCTCGTAGCAAAGTAGTATGGCCATCGATGCTCCGGAAAGAAGAAAAAATATATATATATAGCTAGCAAACTTTAACACTTACAATGCTCTTGGAAAGAAGAAAAAACTCTAAACAGTAGGTTTTCAGACTATGTGACTAAAAGTTATGCCCTGAACCAACAAATCATTTTCAGAATATGCCCTGAACCAACAAATCATTCTTGTTACTCATTACACTACGTCCAACCAAAAGAAGAAATAATTTCTCAAACTGCAGAAAGGTTTTCATTTTTACAAGATTTTTGCATCACATAAAATTATTAGGCATATTTTTTAGAATAATCATCAAGTGGTGTAAAGTACACATTTAGTGGACCAAAGACAAATATGTAACCAATTTAACAATAAGTTCATACTTTTGATAGTAGCATGAAAAACACATAAACAGAACTCAGATTGTGCATTCTATTCATCTAATCCTCTTCGGAATAGTAGAGTAAGAATTATTCATTGGAATGTCGTCATCGGCATCTTCTGAATATGAAGATGATGAAGCACCGGTTGAAGGCTCCAATGAAAAATGATGCATCAATGGTTGCACAGTGGGTTACTACTATGAAGAGCAGAATCACATAACCGTAGAGGAAGTGAAGTAAGCACGAAGTTGCCTCGCTGTTAGCAGCTGGACATAGCTCGCACACGCAGTATCACTGCCACCGATGCAATTGCTCCGACGAGGTTGGACGCGATGGTTGACTTCAGTTAGTTTTGGACCCCGTGGAAATTTCTGACAGCCTAATGCTCGATAGTGGCACTAATTGCAAATCAATTTCACGGATATCGCGACACTTCCAGCAGAGATATCCGGCGATAGCGGCTGCAATTGTCGGAGATTAAAAACATTGGGTTAAAATCGACATGAATCAATGAATAACCAATTAGCTGTGCGCGGATCGGAGAAGGAATGCATACCAGGCAGTGCGCCGGTGCTCATAGAGGATGCGGTCCAGGCAAGCATAGGTCTCGGTGAGGATATCTCGTCGAGCAGTGTAATGATGATCCGGCTGAAAGGGTGGTGCGGAGGGGCGCGGCACATGACGGCGCAATACGGCCACCACCAACGAAGACCGTGGAAGAATGCGAGGTGTCGGAGGAAATCTCTCTGTTTTGGAATGTTTGAATGAATTGATCTAAACTTAATTAGTGGCACCTGAGCCCAGCTGGTTTTGGATTTGGAAGGGAATTGATTTTGGATTAGTGGTGACTTAATTAGTATACATGAGGCCACCTGGTTTTGGAAGGGAATTGATTTTGGAGGCGTCAAGTTTGGAAAGTGAGTCAAGTTTCTTGTGGGATTAGAGCGGCAAGTTTGGAAAGTGCTGAAAGTTTTGTGCAGGCATTGGGCAGTATAGGAGGAGGGTAGAAAATGTGGTGAAAAACAATAAAATTGAAGGACAATCCCAATGCAATTTGTGTAAACATAATAACATAAACAATGACTGGGCTCATAAATCATAGGGAAAGAAAGGAAATAGCTATTGTCTATGCATTGGATCCACGGTAGAGACAAGGGATGTGGGTAAAAAAAGAAATAACATATCAAGAAACATGTTTATTCTTTAATAGGTAGAAAAGGTGTCAGTACGTAGACTCACCATCATAACAGGTAACAAACTATGGAGGTTGTCTATTATTAAAACGCCATCTATAAGAAGCAAATTCAAGCGTAGTCATCTTCAACACCACGCTCTCCTCACGAATATGGCCTCAAACCTCCTGCAGAGGACCAAATACCTTAGCTAGTATGATCTCCTGAAAAAAGGCATGTGAAAATGATGTATATCTCACATTATCGAAACAAATATCATTTCTACAACACCAAATTGCCCAGAACATGGCAGCTACACCCACTAGAATGATTTTCCTCTTTTCAGGATAAATAAGAGAAAGCCAATGGCCCGCAATATGAGCTATTGATCTAGGTGGGTTAAGACTCATGGTCATCTGTACTACCCTCCAAATATTCCTTGGATGGTGACAGATCGAAAAACAAGTGTTGAATGATTTCATTGCTACTGTAGAAACAATACTTTTGACTTTAGTCCGCAACCCCCTAGCAAGGTCCGAAAGGAAAATTTTAATCTTAAGAGGGACTTTCAACTTCCACATTAACTTATGATGGAAAGGACCATCTTGTTCATAAGAATCAAGTGTTGGTGGTTTCTAGATGCCTGTTTTAGCTATCAAAAGGAGATGTTTTACGTCTTGATTTGATTATTTAAACTAAAATTAACCCCATAATTGTATATATTCATAGTTGTTCTATTTTTATACATGATACAGGAAACATATGAAAAACAGAGCAATTGTGGATAAAGGCTAGTGAACAAGGAAGAGAAGGCCAGAAGATCGGTCGTGTCGATCGACACATACTCGTGTCGATCGGCACAACCAAGAAAAAGCCCAGTTAAGGAGCCCAAACCGATGGCCCAATCAAGTATGAGTCGTAGTCGATGGATGCCAGGCCATAGAAGATAAAATAAGAGAAAAACAACCAAGTCATGGGACGACGATGAGGAGCCAAAAACTACTGCAACGCTAGTGTTTTAAGATAGCGGCGACGAACACCAATTGTATCCACTAGAAGGGAGACCGTGCCGATGAGCACAATCATTGCGCCAATCGGCACACGCGCGTTCTAGCGTTGTTCCTCATCCCTTCGGTGGTAGGATGAGCGAGTAGTCTCATATTCTATTATCCGGTGCAGGGATCTAGCTATGTAAACTATTATGCTTGTTGAAATTCTCTTGATGAATTCAGTCTATGTTGTGCACTTAATTACAATAAAGATGGGCGCATCTATTTACACCCATTACTCGTGCATTGCAATTACGCTTTTGCTCATCACATAGTGCAAGAAACCAGTGAGGAGCTAATAGCCCCTTGCATCCGACAAGTCGGGGTGAACGAAACCACCATGTCTTGTAGAACACTTTAGTTTATCACATGAGTCAATGAGATTGAATATGCATGCTAGTGAACCAATTCTAAGGAGAGAATCCTTAATTATCTTGTTACACCTTTGTTAGCAATTGTTGTTTTGCATCCTTGTCATTCACACACACATACAACCATTGCAATCTATTAGTAATTAATCTTTAATAAAGGTTTCGCTTGTTCTCAGTGGATTCGATCAGACCTTGGAATACTTTAAGGGAAAAAGAGCTACAAGCACATCATTCCCTTGCGGTATATAAGTGGGTGCGTAGTTAAGACCAACAACAAATACATAGATCTAGTTGAAAACATCCCAAACCTATGTAGTTTCAAAGAGACTGTGTCTCTTTGATCTGACAATCTGAAGTTTGAAATCTTGGCTATAAGGTCACTATACTCAGTGAGTTTAACCCCAATCATCGTGCGGCTAAATAATAAATTGTAAGGCATATGCCCCATGACTTGTTCCATAGAATTATTTCGGTTATAAGTCACATGGTATAAGTTGGGGTACATCTCAATAAAAGGTCTGAGTCCATGCCATGCATCCCCAAAATCTAACTTGGGAACCATCTTTAACATTATAGGATACATATGGCAGGAATTCATCTTTGACTTTCAACAGTCCTCTGCAGAAGTGAGAGTCAGACTGTTTGATCCTAACTTGTGACAAAGTCTTAAAACCAAATATTTATTTCGGATTAGAGATTTCCATAAGCCATCCTCATTAAGCAACTTAAATAACCACTCGTGTAAAAGGCATTTATTCTAGATCTCTAACTCAATGATCCCTAGACCTCCTTGGTCTTTTGAGCAACAAAACAAATCCCACTTGGTAAGGCAATATTTCTTATTGTTCTTACCCCTTGCTTGTAGAATCGAGACCGATGAAAATCTAGTTTGGTGAGCACTCCTTTCGGGATTTCGAAGAATGACATATGAACATTGGATGACTACTTAGAACATAGTTTAATAACCTTAGATGCTCCCCATATGAGAGATAGCCCTTCTCCTTATCCCTTGTCGGTATTTGTGACTCTTCAACATTAGTCAGCAAAGTCAGATATCCAGTCTCCCTATTTATGGTTTGGATTATCTGATTCAGCGGTAAATTACACCTTATGGCACTCATGTCATTTCTTTGCTTCGCAATTTCCGCAAGTGTCACCTTGATTGCCCTGATTTTCTTAGCCACCTTGCATCTGAACATAAATGACTTTGGCTTACCACAGAAGCAGTCAGATATAGCATATTTGCCACCATCGATATCTACTTTGTGTTTCTCAGCTTCTAGGTCGACTGCATAGAGCAAATCATCGATATCATAAACAACATCTTTCAGTTTTATTACCCAGCCGAAGCTGCGGTGATTCTCCATTGATTGGTGACAAACTGCAGACAGCCAACTCGTAACCTCTCCGTGTATATACTGGAGTTCGGAGAGATCTTTCTTTACACCACTTATGGCAGCAAACTCACTAGCAAGAAGTGAGACAAGCTTGTCGCCTGCAATCTTCAACAGTCCAAATGCTAAAGATGCCTCCATCCCATTCAAATGTTAAGAACTCCGTTTCTGTTCCACTGGTTGAAGACAAACAAATAATATATTTCGTTTTAATAGTCAAAAATAATATTAGGCAAACTCAGCATCAAAATCAGGAAAATAACATTAGAAAATAGCATATCTTTAAAATAATGAGCTTGCTGGGGAATTTCTTTAGTATTGTCAAACTCAACATCAAACAAGAATCGGAAGATGCAAATTAGAATATGCTAGGGATGGTTGGTGCTTACAGAGATACAGATGGCCAATTATCTCTCCAAATGGCCAGATGGAGCAGCAACAGCCACTCGAGTCATTGCTTATTCGTACCGATTAGACTTGTGCTTATTAGCAGGGGAATTTGCTGCGTATGTGTCCTGCGAAGATAGAACAAAACATGTGTGGTTATGGAGAAACCATCCAGGGCCGAAAGCTCGAAGAAATGTTCAGGCTTAGGCGCTCAGCTGTGCTCTATCCGAGTATGTACGTACCTAGTAGATTGGAACTCAGATAAGTTCACCTGCATGCTTTACTCCACGGCCGAATTGATTGAAATCATAGAGCTTTAGGGTTGAAGCTGGAATGCCGAACCGCAGTAAGGCAGTTCAGGATTAGAAGTTAGCAGGACTGTAGGTTAGCTGAATGCAAAAGCCAACTTATCCTTGGTACCTCCGATGCTTAACTCTTAATGCAAAGATAGCTATTTGTCCTGCATAGATTTTGGTGATATTTGCAAGGGACCATCACCTCCATGAGCTCTTGGTCTGTTACGTTGCTGCAAAATCCAGCACTGATACCGAAGGATCGAAAATGATGGCTTTTTTATAATCAATTTCGTACAGTCACGACAGGTATACAGCAACGGCAATTACAACGTTCCTCTGCTCCATTCAACGTTGTAACTGGCGTTGCACTATACTCAAGCCTAGAGCCTGCAGTCATCCAGTGCCAAATCAGGAGGACGCAGCCGGTAAGGGCATGTACAACGGTATAAATGAGTGGGCTCTTGAGCTGATGTGGGCCACCTAGGAAAATTTTTTCGGTAGCAAAAAAATATCGGAGGTTGCCGGTAAAAACGAAATTTCTGAAATTCCGGAAATTTCGGATTCAAATTCAAATTTTTTGAAAAAAATTGTTAGAAATTTAACAAATCTATCAGAGATACATTCAACATCACAACATTATATAGAATGATAAAAATAAGACACATATTTTAGAAATTTGCAGGTCGTGGTCAATAAGCTTCCTTTCCCTTCGCAGCATTGGCCATGTACCGGTGCTCCTCCTCACCCTGGGTCGCAGCCCCTCCGGCTCGACGGCCACCAGCACCTCCGACGTCTTCCATGAAGAAGGGAAGGGGAAAATGGTGGATGGGAGGCCTCTTGACAGCGTGGTAGGACTTGGCGAGTTGCGCGGCCAACGGCGACGGGCAAGCTTGGTCGCGAATCGCCGCCGCAGCTTCGACGGGTGAGAAAGTGGGGAACGAATGAAATTTCGGTGGATTTAGGGATTTGGAGGAAGGTATATAAGGCAAGCGGGCTGTATGGGCGGGAATTTGGGCCTTAGCGCGCGCGGGCGGGATCGTCAAATTTGGCTGAAATTTTTTGAGCGGCACGTATTTTTATCGGGACCCACCGATAAAGATGAAATTTCCGAAATTTCGGCGAATTCCACCGAAAAAGTTTTCACATCATGTGGCAATGTATTTTTGCAAATAACCCATCCAATCCTTAAAGAGACAGCTGAGTGGTCTCTTGACGAAGAGACGGTCTCTTTCACGTGTTTCGATGTAAGAGACAACTCGAGCACCGTTGTACATGTGAAGAGACGACTTATGTTATGCAATCATTAATAATATGCATTTATTAAAAGACATCATGTAGAGTCTCTCATTTGTATGACTAGAGTTGTTTCATGTCTCTTTGCTTGGATACATGTGACTAAGAGACCACAGTGGGCTCTCCTTTATACATGCCCTAAGGCGATGTTCATCCCCTTGATCTCAGAGCTGTGTTGCCACGTGGCAGTACATCATTAAACACGACACAGCCGCAGGAAACTACATAAGCCTGTGGTGCCATAACCGCCGCCGGCGAGGTGGAAAGGATACTGTTGGAGGAGCCTGTCCGACGCCACGCGGATGCCGCCATAGTCGTCGACAACGCGCCCGTTTTCTTTATCCAGAAGCAATCAGGCATTTCGTCGAACACCTTCTCCACCTGACCGTAATTCCCTCGATGCTTGGTACATGCGGTGGTCACAATTGTCGGCGGGCAGTTGTGCTTCCACCATGCCGCTGGTACAGTAACCTCGCCGTTTACCTCGATCTGCGTGGGCAAGTTGGACTCCACGCCCCTGAACAGAACATGGCGGTTCAGAATAGCGAGGAGGAATTTAGCAAGGCTTGCAAGACGCAATCTAGACTTTTTGTTTCTTCTTCTTAAAAAGATAATGCTGTATCATTTAAGTCAGTGGCAACTGGATCCAATCGGTCGTCTGATTTATGATTATGAGCCAATAGCACGTACCATATAGTAGTACTACTAGAAAATATCGTGCGGCAAGCCGCACGTACTATAGCTCTTGTTGTTACCATCAGTATTTATAAAAAAGATAATGCGATGTGATAGTTTTGTGCTATGAGCTTTGCTTTAGTTGGTGGTATTCCAGGATATGTATATCTATTTGTTTGTACATATAGCAAAAGAGTATTCATAATCAACGGGATAATATGATTATTTGCTATCCCTGATGTCTAATAAGTGCAGCAGAGTGAAATTCAAACTTGCTATTGAATTATTTGTGATGATATGAATGGAAGCAAGATATATAAGTATGCATAAAAACTAAGTTTATTTTGATTATACATGTTTTCCATGCAAGCATTAATATCAATTATCTTTTACTCATTTAGGAAATAAATGGTTAGAAAAATACATATTTTTTGTTGATTATAATATAGTAATAATGAATGCTAATGGAAATTATTTGTAGCAATATGAATGTCAGTTAGGTATATGTGTAATAAAATATTTTTTATAATGATTTACGTAATGTTTTGTACATGCTTTAATATAACAGAAAATGTGGAAGGACTGAAAACATAATAATTATAATTTAGAAGTACCCAGATGGAAAAGTGAAGGGAAGAGATGGAGTACTGCGGGTTGATTAATCTTTTTTGAAGGGGCTAAATGTAAAATGTAAAGAGAAGCCGGTGGAGGACTGCGGGTTGATATATTATTTATTGAAGGGGCTAAATATAAGAAGTGAAGAGAAGAGGTGGGAGGACGGCGGGTTGATTTACCGTTTCTTGAAGGGTCGAAATGTAAGATTGCCAGTGGATATCAGTGGTTCTTATGCGTTAGAAGGAAGATCCAACGGCTGAAATGTTTTTGATGACGTGGCGTTGCTATCTTGCGAGAAAACGCACGCGTTTTAGAGATATAGAGATTTGTTCCTGTTGCCTTCTTTGACCCTTCCTTAAACTGACAAAGCGCTTTCATGTCACCTGAAATGGTTTCACACATGCTCCATTTTCCATCCCTATATCCTGTACAGCATGACAAGTCGAAAAACATTTTACTGATCTATAATCATCATTCCTCCAACTAATGATGTTCCATGAACGCCATTTTAGGCCATACGTAACAGACATGCAAAAGACCGGAACCTGTTATTTCACATTATCTAAAGAAAATGAACCAAATGAAGTTTGTAAGCGCAGAGATGTAAATCCTTCTCCAGCATAATCCTGGTGTTCAACAGTGGCTAGTTATTTGCACAATATAATAAGTATAATTTTTGTTTATACTTGCTGCAACCCCAACAGACACATATTCCCTAGGTCGTAGGACACCAGCAAATGTACTTCACTGGAGCATACAGGAACAGAGTCAAACTGAAGGTCTCATATATTTGTTCCACTACATGTTGAAAATCTCTTCCTATAAAAGGAATAGTATAAGAACCCAATATATGGGAGTACAAAAGCATTTAATTCCTCAAAAACAGATTCATGTGTTTCTGTTGCAGTTTATTATTAACTGCCAGGAGATTATGTAGTTCTAAGAATTGTACTTGGACTACTTTTCTCAATTAATAATGGCAGGCAGCTCTTCTGATGGTTTGAGGGAAAGAAACATGGAGAATGTGATCTAGTTTTATCAGAGAGGAAATAGTAGTAAAATGCTTTGGGGAAATAACAGAGGCATTCCAGCACAAAATAAAAAGCAACAACCTGTAACACCATTTATAAAATAAGAAACAATAGCAAGGCCAAACATACCATGATTTGATGCTGCCTAATCGAGCATCTGAACAAAAGGAATATGGGACATAAGGTGCCAGTCCTTCCCCACTTCTTTCTTGTAATGTTATGCCAAATCAGGGCAGTTATCAAGGAACAAACCCTGGAGAGCAATAAGACGTTGTATGGAGCAGGGAAGGGATTGAAGAGCAGTGCAATCTATGATAGAAAGATGTCGAAGTTCAGAGAGCTGTCCGATCCAATCTGGCAGCACGGTAAGTGCACTGCATCGTACCAATTCAAGCTCTTGAAGGGAGGTGAGGTGTTGAATCACCTCTGGGAGCTGCTTCAGATTGTCCCAGCCATCAATTTTCAGCCTCACGAGGGACGTAAGGTGTTTGACTGACTGAGGGAGGCTACCCATCATTGGGCACCTGGACACATTCAAATTTTGTAAAGAGCGCAGCTCGCCAAGCCACTCAGGCAACTCAGCAAGGGTGGAGCATTGATAGATGTACAACATCTGGAGGGAGGTGAGGCCCTTCATGACCTCTGGTAATTCCTTCAGGTCATTGAAGCAACAAACTCGCAAGGATTCGAGTCCAGTAAGATGATACAAAAATTCCCAATCTGAAGATGATCCTGAAATTCTACTTATTTCCAGATGCTTGAGGTTAGGAACCGTGCCATGCACTCTGCTGGAAACCAAGTATTCATCAACATGTGGAGACAGCAGCTGATCACTGCAACCTCTCAATCGCATCGACTCCAGAGAAGGTGGGAAGCAGGGCTTCACAATCAGTTTAGGGCAATCCGTTATGTGTAGGTGGGTCAGGATGGGGAAACAGTATTGCTCACCCAGTTCTTCCTGCCCAATTTTCAAACCACTTTTTGTTGTCCACAGCTCCTCCAAATTAGGCAGCTTACACAGCTTCAGAGACTTGAGTGCAGGAAATACCAGAATTCCTTTTGTATGCTTCAAGTTGGGTAAATTTTTAAGCGTCAGTACAGTCAGATACATGAATTTAGGTGGACTGCGTTGCTCCATATAAGAACATGAACAATCGCTTTGCCTCATCCAGCATGGAAAATAGAGACCAAAATAACCGTTAATTTTTAACTTCTTGATTTCTGAAGGTGGTTCAAGGGCGTTCAGCACAGCCAGTTCTTGTTCCTTATTTGAAACCAACTCTTTTTCACTTCCGCTTGAATGCCAGTCCAATACCAAGCCCTGTATGTTTTTCTTCTGCTTCAAGCAAGCCTTTTCTGCGTCAAATGGGTCCTTCAAATACTGAAGATTCATAATTTTCATGTCACCATTTACACCACTTATCATATCAAGATTTTCAAGCTCAGAGATTCTTGCATGATGTTGAGCACACCCAACCAAAAACAAGTCCAGCCTCCTTAAACGTGTCAGTTGTCCAATCCCTGACGGCATGTAATGCAAGCTCTGGCACCTGTTTATATTTATAATTTCCAGCTTTTTTAAGTTTCCTATACCTCTAGGCAACTCTATTAGCTCACTGCAACCTTCAAGGTTTATGCATTCTAGAGTACCAATAAAAGTGATCCATTCAGGTAGTGTCGTCACTCTGGTTTGAGTAAGGTTGAGAGTGCGTAACTTAGGAGAGGCAAATGTGATTGGTAAGACTTTGAGACTCCTGCAACACGTTAAGTTAATTGTCTCTATGTTGCTAAAGTCTCCGATGAATTTTGATGGCAGTTGTTCGACATTTGAGCAGCAGAGAATATCGAGCACCCTTAGATTTGCATTTTTCCCAATGGAATTTGGTATCTCCCTGAGCTTGATACAGGATTTTAATTGCAACAACTGAAGATCTCGACAATCACAAATGGATTGAGGCAAAGTCTCAATATCAGCAACACGTGTCAACTCTAGAGTTCTTAGCTTCATAAGCTTGCCTACGGACTTGGGTAAAGTCACAAAACCATTGCACTCAATAAAATGTAGTGATTGCAAACTCCAACAAGTTGAGATAGCTTCGGGAAGTTCAGCACAACTAACATTGTGGATTTCAAGATATCCTAGATATTCCAACTTCAGTATAAATGTTGGGAATGGAGTATCTCTAGAATAGTTCAGAATAACACTGCGGATATAGCAAGTCTTCTTAACTGGCTTATTTAATGATGTTTCACCTTCAGAGACATAGAGAGCATGAATCTTGTCGCACAAACGTGTGTCAATCTTCTCATTGCACGAGGACAAAGATAAATACCTGCATTTGAATGTATGGGCTTTAGTCATATACTTTGGTGGAGATGTGAGCACTTCACTTTGTAAAATATATCGAGTAAGATCATGAATCAGGTCGTGCATCTTGCATACTACTCCACTGAAATCCCAACTATCCACAGGATCTTGAAGAAAACCAACTTTCAACAAAGAATCGAAGTATTCACTTCCGATAGCATCTAACTGCTGTTCTTTCATCAGCTTGATGAATCCATGGGCTATCCATTGTTCGATCAAGTAATTTTTGTTGATTATAAATCCTTTTGGGAATATAGAGCAAAATGTAAAGCACTGCTTCAGTTTATCTTTCAAGTGAATGTAGCTCAGTTTCAAAGATGCAAATACTCGACCTTCTATAGTCTCTTCATTCCATAAATCACTCTCCCATATGGCTCTCCATGTACTTATTTCCCTTTTTTCACAGAGGATACCTCCAAGAGTTTTGATTGCTAGAGGAACCCCACCACATTTTTTCACAATCTCTTTTCCGTATTTTATAAACTCAGAGCCCATATCTTCCTCCCTTGACCCAGAACTCTTTAGGAACAAATTCCAGCTCTCGGCCTCAGGTAGGAATGCCAACTCAAATATATACCTGGATTTCAGTGCTTCTGCAACCTTGTGATCACGAGTAGTTAGCATAAGCTTGCTTCCAGGTGCATGATTCTTTAGGAGAACCATGAATGCTTCCCAGTCATCCTTATCCTCATGCCAAGCATCATCCAAGACAAGAAGAAACTTCTCACCACTCACCCTGTTTGAAATTTCATCTACCATGTGCTGTAAGACATGAATATCTGACTTTTGTTTAGTGATAGCTTCAAAAAGCTTTCCAATAAGCTTTTTCACGTCAAATTCGTGAGACACATGGACCCAGAATGTATATTTAAAGTGCTCCTTTATCTTGTGGTCATGGCAGATGTGTTTTGCCAAAGTAGTTTTACCGGAGCCCCCTAGCCCGACAACAGAAATTATCCAGTCATCCTTCCCTTCATTAGACTCTAATAGCTTATAGATGATTTCACCCTTCTCTTGGTCTCTAGTCGGTATTTCTGATTCTTCAACATTAGTCAACAAGGACTGCTCTCCAATTGCCCTGTTTCTGCTCAGGATTGGTTGATTCACTGGTAGATTCTGCCCTATAGCATTCATATAACTTCTTTGCTTCGCGATTTCTGCTAATTTAACCTTGATTGTCCTGATCTTGTGGGCCAACTTGCAACGGTACAGAAATGACCTTGGTTTTAAACATAAGTAGTCAGCCTTAGCATGATTGTCATGGTAGCTCCTTCTTTTGTGGTTCTCCGCTTCTAGCTGGACCTCATAGAGCAAATCATCAATATCATTAGCAACATCTTTCAGTTTTATCACCCAGCAGAATTTCTGTTCACTCTCTAATGAGAGATCACGAACTGCAGATAGCCAGGTTGTTAGCTCTCCATTTATATCCTGGAGATCGGAGAGATCTTTTCTCACACCTATTATGGAAGCAAACTCACTTTCAATCAATGAAACTAGCCTGCTCCCTGCAACCTTCAACAGCCCACAGGCTAAAGCAGCTTCCACTGCACTCATATTTTACAGTCCTCTGGCCCAATTTCTGAGGAAAAATGCAAAGGGGGAATTATAATGAGCTTTACAGCTAGAACTTGATAAGCAGTGACACAAAAACGCAACTTCCATTTTTTAACAACTCTGGATTTAAACAATGGATGATAACAATCTTAGAAATTGTTAGTTTTTGGCTGGCATTTATCTTAACAACAATTGTAAGCTAACCACTAGGTAACAGCAACCTCTCGTGCAGCCTTGTTAGCATATAATCAGCTGACTAACCCATTTTGTTACTGTTTTCTCATCCAATTTTGTATGTATGATTTTAGTTTACATGCTGACTTCATTCATCAGTTTAGCAACTCCATATGGTTACGAACCACAATAATTGTGTTAGGAACAATGGGATATTGTATTGATAGATTGAATAGCCCCAAAGGGGTTACATATATATGGGTCTGATGACCACCTAGACTAGGATAAGGACTCTACAATTAGAGTCCTAATCTAATACTACTCTATCTCTAACAAATTGTATACATGAAAATGTTTCTAAAAAATGAGATCTTGTGAATGGATGGTTTCATAAAACAATGGAAGATTAATCCACATACCAATTACCTCTCCAGAAGGATATAGCCGCAGCAACGACAGTATGCCACTTGTTCCGGTTACAGGTGACAGCCTGGAGCAGTGTGCTCACTGAGCAAGAGTTGGAACAAACATGGCTTGGTTACTGAACAAACCAGCAGAGCGAAAATAGGAAGATATGGAATCCGCCACTTTCATTGATTAGACAATATGAGTATACCAGACCAATGTTCAAAGTGCTCAAGTACCATGAATCCCAGCTCGAATCAGCTTTTCTCCTACTCCATGACCAGAAACAAAGCACTATGTATCACTATATGTATCTGAAACTAGAGTCCTTGTGTTCAGGATGCAAAGCTTACAGTTATAGAATGCAGATCTATGATCAGAAGTGCAGCTTAGCTAGATGGAAGGAGAGACTACTGAGGCTTTTGTAGCTCCAATGTAGCGCCTTTGCTGTTATTTATAATTCTTTAAACCACAAGATGTAGTAAATAGACATTTTTCTCTGGGATACAGTTAGCAAGAAAGCGAGATGCGACGTGTCTTGCAGGGTGGAAAAAAGAAGGCACAGCCAAAATTGAAAACTTTGCCACCAGAAGGACCTAAAACCTACACATCAGAAACCAGACAGAACGTGATTGAAACAGGATGGCAACATACCTGGAAAAGATAAACTTCACTATTTCACCAAGCGGCCAAAACACGTGAACGTGGAGGCATGGAGCTACCTGTGCTGTGCTGCGAGTTAGCTGGCTGCAAGAAACAGTGGAAACGATTTATCAGTCGAGGAAAAAAACGCTGCCAAGAAAACTATAATGAAAGAAAAAGGACAACCGCGGAAGTGGAACTATAACCTTCACTGGTTTGACCTTGACCACCCAAACGAATTGTCGTGGAAAATTGCATGCTTCGCTCATCAGCGCTCTCCCATCCATCTGTCGGCGTTTTGCAGAGGGTGGACGAGCTTACACGGTGGTCCTTGTCCGGCAGCAAAAATGATAGTATCAGATGGGTAGCGCATCCAAGAACTCATCGATGCGGTCCCTCGCCGTCCGCGGCCGAATTCTAGCGCGGTCCACCTTTGGGGCATTTCGTCAAGCAAGTAGCGGGCGCCAGTGTTGGCGTGTTGCCTCCACTGGTGCGTATGAAAACGAGAAGCCAAAGCACTCCAGCGTAAGATCCGGGAGACGGGAACTTGTCAACAGTTCATTCGCTGGTCGCGGCGGGCGCTGAGACCTGCCATGGGTCCAAGCGCGGCATGGGCCAGTGGCTTGGAGCCCGCCGCCGGCAGTGAGAGACAAGTCATCTGGAGTTGCCTTCGGATATGGCCACTCGGAGATACGCGCTGATTCAAATTTGTTCCATTTTATATGGGGAATGGCACTGCTTGGTCTCGAAATATTTTGTTCCATTTAACCTCTATATCAGCACATCAAGACCTGTTCTAAAATTTCACATTTCAAAATCGTAGAAAACGGGGCGGGTGAGTAAATGATAATGGAAGTTTTGCACAATGAAAAACCTAACGTTTACTACCGGTTTATATTGGTGGTGAGGTGGGTACAAGGAACTTTTTTTCAGCGTATTTATTAGTACTACTTATTAATCCTTTTTGCGCTATGGAACTGATCGGGTACACTTACAAAATTATATACTCTCAAGTCTCAAATCAGCAATCTGATTTTATTTATACTACTAGTTACATGCCCGTGCGTTGCAACGGGAAAAAATTTATACAACGAAACAATATTAATTGTCAACAATATGACACATTAGCTGATCTTTTTTCAACAATCTTTAAACAACTACGTGCAGCATGTAATGTGCTCATTCAACAACTATTTGTTGCAGTGCCTAACGGTTCACTTCCCACACGTATGCTCAAGTACAAATAACCAAAGTATTTTCTTGATAATAAAAAGTAAAAAATTAAATGCAAAGAAAAATAACCCTCGGTACTCCTAGAAGACATTTATTAGCGTAACTTTGTTCTGACTTCCAGAATGTCCAAATCACCGGCCAAAATAGCAACCTGCAAGACCAAATTATATATATAAGTAGATCATATATATATATATATATATATATATATATATAGCAAATTAGAAAAAACTACACTGATTATTATATCGATAAAAAATTTAAAAATTACCTTGTCTACGTAGTGAGGACCTCTTTATAGACAATGTTCTTCGTGTATGTCTCCATTTGTTGTGCGTCTTTTTTCTTTCTACTGCTCATTTTGCTACTGTTTTTGCTATCATTATTAACAGGCTTTGGGAGGACCTTGATTTTAGCTTTGGCGGTGGCTCTAGATAGAGCCACATATAATTGACCATGAGAGAAAACTGGCTCGGGCAAATACACGCCGACATTTGGAATGGTCTGACCTTGTGCCTTGTTGATCGTCATTGCGAAACTGAGTCTAACAGGGAATTGCTTCCTCTTAAAATGGAATGGGAACATCTCGTCATCGGAGACAGATAGGGGAATCCGGGGCAAGAAAACCCTCTTCCCAGCGTGCTGGCCTAGCACGATTTCTGCATCTATAGCATTTCTCTGGAAGCCTCGGACTACCAATCTTGTCCCATTGCAAAGTCCGTTTGCGGGATCAATGTTCCTGAGTAATATGATAGGGCAATTGAGCTTGAGCTTCAACACGTGTGGCGGTAGACCGTTCGGAGTCAGAGAATTTAGGAACTCAGGAGGATAGTAGTTATGAGGGTCATCCTCCGCACGATCAAAACTATGATACACCATTTCCTCCCCTTGGAAGCGATCTATCATCTTCATGTTAATCATGTCAACACAGTCATTCCTTGATGACAAGATGGCTCTCGAGGTAATGTAGTTTGAATCGCACATGTTCTCATCTAGTGTTGGAAAAACATGGTCTATCAATGCATGAAGGTCTTTGTCATCCCCTGAACACGGTATGCATATATCATCCGGGAGATGAATGTCACCATCACTATTTTCCTTCTCTGTGCCATCCCCGATTCGGAGCAGGTATTCAGCAAACCATGGGTCACTTTGTGCCCTCATATTACGGACAAGCTTTAGATGGCGCATATGCTCCCATAGGTATGATCTGCACAGTGATGCATCTACTATTTGAGCCCTTGATCCCTTTCGGACAACAGGGAGGACTTGCCTGAAATCTCCCCCAAATACAATAGTTTTTCCACCGAATGGCAGATCTCGACGATCCATTATGTCACCCATACTGGTATCGAATGCCTCCACTGCATGTTTCTTAGTCATGGTGGCTTCATCCCAAATAATGAGAGAAGCCTTCCGGAGAAGCATGGCCGTCCCGCTTTGTTTAGTGAAATTACAGGGTTTCCCATCTTCTACATCTTTCAACGGTATTTTGAAGCGAGAGTGTGCAGTCCTTCCACCAGGCAATATGGAAGCTGCAACACCAGATGTGGCAGCTGCCACAGCAATCTTGCCCTGGCTACGTACGATCGCGAGCAGTGCCTTATACAAAAAAGTCTTTCCAGTGCCCCCTGGACCATCAACAAAAAACACTTTGCCTTCTTCGTTGTCGACGGCATCTAAAATCTCATCATAGATAGCCCTTTGCTCCTTGTTTAGGGAGTCCGATAGAGTCACATGCTCATGATCAATCTCAATACTGGACTCCTCAAATATCTCTCTAGGCACACCATTCGCAGTATCAAGCTCTGGATCAATTTCTGGAAGTGGTAAGTCTGTTATAGATTTACCCATTGATTGAAGCATGTTTCTAATATCTATCAAAACTAACTGTTGAACTGTGCGTGGACATGGGTTATTGCGACGATAGTCATCGGACAATGATTCAAAGTGTTTGTTCCGAGAGGCCAAGAACATCACTCGGCTCACAAAATAACAATATCATGGCAAACAATCTTCTCCGTGATGAAGGCATATTCCACAATGCGCATTCGGTGAGGCACTCATCGAGTGAACTATCTGCCTCAATCAGACCCCTTCTCTCTGCTGCTTCACGAAAGGATGGTACGATCTCATCATTAACTGTCTTTAAATCCTCAAATGAGGTGGCACCTTTCACATGGTTCAAGAGAACTCGAAGATAGTATCGTTCCCCTTCACCCGGATGAGCTGACACAACCCTACCAATAACTTTGACACCAGGCCGTTTTCGTTTTTGCCAGAACTTTCCTTTTTTACCTTTTTGCCAAGTAAACCATTCAGGAAAATCACGATATAGGATACACCGAGCTTCCTCATAATTTCTATTAGCCTCGAAGTACTCAGTTAGCATTGACTTTTTTGCACCTTCTCGATCCAGCACTTCTTGGATATCCTGTCCCTCCTCAAATGAGACCATATGCATATTTGGGAGATGCAATTGCAGTTGCATCACCGCTGGTGAGCACTTGCTCAATTCAAAGCCGTATATTCTCCACAAGGCTTCCGGAGGGGTCACCCACCTTGCATTTCGGAATAGCTTGATCTCATCTATGTTGCCGTTGCCATCAACCTCATTCACAGACACAGATGCACGGTCATGACCCTTGTATATATACTTGAATAGGTACTTAACAGCTTTGATACTGGAACAAACCTCGACATTGATGTGACAATTGAATAACCTTAGTAGGTAAGGGTTGTACGGAACAACCCATCTGTTGTCTAGCTTGTGGCTACGAACCTGTGCCTGGCGTCCGTTATCTCTCCTCCTATATACCGGATAAGAATCCTTGCCTTGTTGAGTAGCTGCAACAAATGGACGTGGATACCTGTTCTTACATGACGCACGATCCTTTGTGCATGGGCACTCCGGATTTAATGTTCCACAAGGACCATGCATCATCCACTTGACAACCATCTTGTACAGTTCTGGGTACTTGTGCTTGTCTGGGAGCTCTGCTGATATGATACAGTCATATTGTTCTGGGCACACAATCTTGTACTTTTTATGCATAATAAGCAAGAAGTGGGCATGTGGAAGCCCCTCTTCTGAAATTCCACCACATATACATATGCCATCACCCTCCCGAGTATGTGCTTATGAAACAACTCCTTTTTCATTTCCTCCAACTTTGCTCTAAAGACACGGACAATGAGGTCTGGACGATCTTGCGGTATTTGCCCAAGCTCCAGCTCCTGCTTGATCTCTTCCTAGTTAGGGTTGCATGTCATCGTGAGGAAAACATCAGGCTTTCCATACTTGGACACCAAAGCCATGGCATCCATGAACCGACGCCTCATATCACGAGGTCCTCCTATAAATGTCCTCGATAGCACAGTCCTCTTGCCAACTGCCGCCGCTCTTCTTTCTCCAGCAGAAAAGCTATCTGCTAACCCTTGGTATAGGTCTGCCCTTAACTCCTTTTGATGATTCCATATGTAATCCAAGCGTGAACTCTCAATCTTAATGTATGTATCAACTGCAAATTGCTGGAAAAGACGCTTCCCGAATAATATTGGATTGAATATTCCCGGGCGGATCTGGAACTTGTAGCAGTAGTAATCCCTTACAGACACACATAGTCTGTTACATGAATCTACAGGCAGATAATATTATATATCAAATGTTAATCATCATAGCAGATAAAAATTTAAAATTTAATTACATAATATGTGAAAAAGTCACCTGGATCATCATCATTACCACCACGAGTTCCCCGTGTCAAGCGAGTTGCACGGACTTGATCCATAGTGGCACCCACCTTTGGGATATCTGGATGCCAGCCAAGTTCTCCTCTAGGAAAAAAGAGAGGGTAGGAAAGGGCATCATAGCACCCGTGATATGGCTTGATGCCATAAATCTGCTTGTTATTACCGGTTAATATAACACTGCAATCAAAATTCCTTCGTTGTTCACTCCCTCGATCCACACTGCAGCCACCTCTGAAGTGATAGGTACATTATATGTTTTCTGGTCCAACCGAGGGTCAAGATTTAGTGTTATACGATAGTCCTCTAGGTTATCAGCTTGTCCCATACTCCTCAAGTGTTGCGAGTATGGGTTACCCTTCATTATGTCAACCAACCTTTGGATGACTTCCTGGTCTCTTTGGAACTGCTCTTCACGACACTTGCTGTAACGGTACTCTAGATTAGGATCATCATCATAGAAGTATAGTTCTAAATGCTTAGGTTCCAAACCACTCCTCTCAAATGAACGTACATTATGGTAGATTTGACCGTGAGCTCGAAATGTATAAATGCCACTTGTACTAATGTTAGTTGTCGCAGCGTCTAGGTGACAATAAAGCGAAGTGAAAGAAAAATGCCCATTGAAGAACCTTATGTTGTCACGAAAATGCCTAGCGTCAGCGTCCGAGCTATCCCAAAGTCTCATGAGTTCAGGTGGTGTATCTGCACTGTGCAAACTGATCTTTCCATTCCTGCAGCAGAATCCTTTTGGCTCATGCATGAACTTCTTTGCATTGCAATGGTCGCAGTTTTGCTCAGGCTCAAGGAGGTGCGTGCTTTGGGGTACATTGCTATACACATGATCATATGGATCTGGAGTGACGGGTTCTGGAATGGAGGCACCATCAGCTTCATTAATTTCGGTATCCACGTTGATGTCCTCGTCTGAAGTGATTTTACGCCAATAATAAGTTAGATGAAAAGTATCATATAAAATTACAATTTAAAACTTATATACAAACTTAAAAAGTACCTTGAAAAAAGTAGTCATCTTCTTCCTCTGTGTCCTCCTCATAAATGATTTCATCGTCTCCTGCAGATCATAAAGTTTTACATAAGAATATGCCAGGCAACACTTGGGAGTTAAATGTAAAAAAAATAAAAGTACACTTTATACCTGTACCAGTGTAAATATCTGGCGTGTCCGATGGGTGCTCAATGCCATCGACAGATAGTGGTGTTTGTTCAGTGATAATAGGCTCAACGGCAGACGTATCAGGAAAAGTTGTTTCTCCGGTCGAGGAGCGACGCCTTGTTGCAAAGATCTCATTACGGGCAGCTAGTAGTGCATTCTTTTGACCCGATGTTATTGTCTTTCTACGTCTTCTTATGTTTGCAGTATTGACATGAACCTCTGCATTGGGGTAATTTTCATTCAGAGCAACTTCATGTCCAGCAGGGACACCTTGCGGAGTAGCACATTGATCTACACCTGGCGACATGTACATTGGATTCACCATGGCAAGGGAGTCTTTGCTAGGAGTGTTGAGACGCAGTCTACGTAACATACTTTCACGTTCACTTTTGGCCTGCTTTTTCTCGGGAGTCATGTTTCTGTAACGTGCATTATGAGTCACACGCCGTAATTGGACTGCATCTTGATTTGGGTTGGTACGTTGTAAGGCATTACGTGCATTTTGATTGTCCCGGATATTTTGCCTCTGTTCAGGACTCATATTAGCATAACGTATGGCATCACGTGCACACTTACTTGCACGCCTATTTTCCTGTGAACCAGACCCTTCACAAGATAAACGAGATTTCTTCTGCTCCATAACAGTAGTATCACAATGTTGTTGAAGATCATATTCCTTTCCTAGAATATATAAACAAATGCAACATGGCATTCAAGAAGGTATACACATGAACACTAACAGCCACCCGATACATAGCAACAAGCAACTAAACTAATACATTGAATGCTATACGGATTACAATAAGCTCGCAGATTATTCACGTCACCACAAACTGTTGTTAACCAGTTGGTTAGTAAACTAAAACAGTTGCACACAACAGTTTGCCCATGAAATACATTCATACCAACGAACTCCGTTGAATCACTGAAAAGCATCACCAATCCAGTTGACACATTCATCAGTCGTAGAAAACAATAAGTATCTGTACCTGACAATCGAGGTCCAGAATTTGTTCCGGGAGCAACACTCATGTTATGGATTTGTTCTGTCTTAGGAGGCATATTTTCCTTATTGCATCCTGAAGCAAAAGGCTCAACAACAATACATTGTCTGCCTACAACCACAAAAGTCACTTTAGTGAGATGGATTATAATTTATTAATCCAGAGTTACTATTGGCAGATTGCCTTGTATACGATACCTTGTTCAGTTGATACCATATTGAGTTCTGGCAGCCCAGACTGTGTTGAATCAATCTCCCCAACCTCAGGAGTTGTTTGTCCACCGTCATCATTTTCACGGGCTGATGTCGCCTTGTTAGAATGATAGTATTGACGCCGCCTTTTCAGTAGCGCACTCTTCTGATCAGGAGGCATGTTTGCATACCGTTGCCTAGCCTTTAACCTTTTGAGCTCTTTCGGATCCGTGATATTAATGTTGTCATTCAGATCTGTGCACAAATCAATATGGTAAATTAATTTTTTCCTTCCAACATTTACTAATGAAAGCATACGAAAACAATAGATTAAAGATGTTAATTAAACCGTAGGCAATTAACATTACCTGTGCTGTCATTGTTGGTTATGTCCCTGAAGGGGTTATCTCCCCTGGATGATGCCATCTACACAAACCCAAAGACAATAGTTTAATTTGTAGCTATTGTCATAAATCTACACATATAAGTTGAATGCTCTTTCAGTTACATATAAAGTCAAATGTCAAATTAAACCGAGTTATGCTTGCACTATCAAGATAACATCATTTAGGAGGAAGAAATCAAGACAGTATAATGAAGAGCTCTGATAGTGTATGGCAAATCTGATGTAATTAAAATAAATATGATCTTATAGGAATATAACAGAGTTTTGGCATCACATTTATCAACTTAACACTCTTTGGAAATGGAGCCATAATTTGATATCTCGGAAATGTACAAAGTATCACCCCTCTACAATAAGTAAGAGAAACAACAGCTCCTGAACAGAACAAGTGACAATTGCTCCTGTTAAAAGAGTCATTTTTTGTCCATGAATAAATTTCTACGTGATTTCTAAGAAAAATCATGTGATTAAGGTTTTGATTCAACCTTTTAACACTGCCGAGGATATGAACCAACCTTTTAACCTGTTCTATTTGATGTTTGCATGTTGCACCAAAATTTAGTATCTGCATAAGCAAAAAAAAAAACAAAACAAAATTATCCATACTGAGCTACATGACAGAAATTTTTTCTCTACACCGGTAGCTAACCTGGAGATATCACGTGTGACATTTAATTTAATAGCTACAAATATTAACTAACAGGTTTGCATGTGGAAGCACAGTAATCTTATTTCTGCTCTTAACTAATTTTTGGAGTTGTCTGAATTTTCTGTAACTGGCTTTTGATAATATCAAGAGATGGTTAGCAATACAATTAGCTATAGCTAAGCACCATGTCTCCTGTAAATAATGTAAGATAAAATGAGGTCAGGCCTAGCCAGCATCACTCTAGTGACAGCCTTTCTTATGACACCTCTAAACAAACCCGTAAAGGATTCATTTCTCATGATGAAGCACCATCAGTTGATCCTTTAGATGCCATAATTTTTTTTTGAATTGAAGATGCCATAATTCAGAAGATTCAGATTTTAAGCATATTAAAACAAGATGAGGTTGCTGCAGATATACCCAAAAATGCTCTTGTTCCTTATGAAGGTGGATTTGGTGCACTGGTTCCATTTGAGGGGAAGGTAAAGAAAAGCCGTTCTCGAGCCAAAGTGAACATCGAACCAGTTACCACTATGATGTGGAACTTATTAATGGGGCCAGATATGAGCGATGGTGCTGAAGGCTTGGACAGGGATAAAGAAAAGTGGCTTGAGGAAGAAAGAAGAGTGTTCAGAGGACGCGTTGATTCATTCATAGCCCTATAAAAATCTAAAGTACACTATTATGAACTTGACAGGACAGGACAACCTATTTCATGCTTATTAAATAAGACAACTGTATTATCAGTTTTTAGGTCTATTTCAATCACCATTTAGATGAAAAGAAGGGATGCAAGATGCTGATGATGACATTATCTGCAATTGTATAACATATACTTTCAGCATGTATGATTTTAGGGTGTTACATGCACAAATATACAAAATAAGACTTGCTTAGTCTACATGAGTGTATAACTGAGAAATAATTTTATATTGTTTATTCTGCACCCAAAATTATTGGTTAATCTCATTTCAATGGTAATAGGCACATAAATTATACAAAGTCATAAAATAGGATACATTTAAACTGGGAAAAAAGTTTGCATTTTCTATGAGCAATTTATATCGTCAGCAGAGACTGAAGTCAATCACCCCCTTTTTACCCAATCCAGCATGTCAACACAACTCACACAGTTAAGTGGACCGGTGGACTGTTGATAAATGTTCTAATGAAAGAAATTTTAACAAAAAATTCAATGCAACTCACACAGTTAACTCCAATCATTTTTTTGGTTTACCTGTAATGTAGAATAGCTTTTCTCCTTCAGGATTTGCCTCTTTTATGTGAATGGTGATTGAGAACAAGGAGTGTGACCCACTGAAACATAAAGGCAGTATTAAGCACTGAGGTTTGGTTCAGCTGTCAATTTCAAAAGAAGAAAGCTTATGACTTGGATTGCTTGTTCAAAAGAAGAAAGCACAGGCCTGCATTTTACAATGGACCCACTAATTCCAATTCTAAAGCTAAAAGAGCAATTATAAGTATAAGTAAAACATGAACTGGGTCTACCTTATAAAGAAACCTCTAGGAAAACACTGCAGAACATGAAATCGCACCAAACATGTAGTAACACAAGAAATTATTCATCGACACATGAAAAATGTAAATTATGAGGAGCAATTGCCACCTGTATATGAGCAGTAGGTCACAGCCGGTTAGGATCGAAGCCTCTGGACAGGTGCAGGGGCGGCGAAACAAGGGTGCTGCAGTCGGTTGGGATCCACGGAGTGAACAGCTGCGGGGGCGTCGACGGAGGTCCGGGATGATGGCGTGAAGCTCCCAGGCGGCGTACGGGAGGACCGTATCGCAGGTCCCAGGCGGAGGTGGCTGCAGCAGATGTCGATGTCGATGGCGGTGTTCGGTTGTCCTGGCGGCCACGATGCGGTTGGGTGGCGAAAGGAGGTCGGGTCGCAGGTCCCGGCTATCGTCGGCGTTAACGGCAACGGATGGGTGATGCGTCGGCAGAAGGCGGAGGCGCGTGATGCGGAGGCGGCGGCTGCGGCTAGGATCGCAGGCGCGGCGGCCGGTAGACGGGGAGGAGGTCGCAGGGTTGCAGACGGCAGCGGCTGATCTGGCAGTCGCAGACGGCGGCGGCGACGGCAGCGGCAGCTAGGGTCGCAGGCGTCGGCGGTTGGGGTCGCAGGCGGCAGGGCTGGGGTCGAAGGCGGATGGATCGGTTTGGGAGGAGACGGTTCGGGAACGGGGTGGGATTCGTGGAGGGGATGACGGGATTCGAGACTTGCTTCGTAGGTTGGACGAAAAAAAAGGTGAAAGAGAGAATTCATTGGAGATTTTTTAAGTAGTAGAGATTTTAAGTAGTAGAGATCAGGGCCGGCCCATAGGCGGTGCGGACGGTGCGGGCCTCAAGGAAGTTTCTGCTTCGTACTGGGCCTCCTGGACGCCCTGGTACTGGGCTGTAGGCCTGAAAGCCGGCCTTTGAAGACAAATAAGGGGGCCTCCAACTCAAACTCGCACTGGGCCTTCAAAAGATTTGGGCCGGGCCTGTATACTATATATTCCTCTCTTTCATGTAGAATAATCCTATCGAGTCAACTAAAATTTCTGATCCTTAGTACAAAAAACGGATCCATACTCTAATAAAATTCAATTTGAAGTTTTTTCTTTAATATATGATACAAAATATACAAATTGAAGCAATCACTCTCTTATGGATTTTGTCTTAGAACATGTGTATCATATATCTTAAACTCCTTATTATGGCCACACATGCGCGCACCAGTGACAGTTGTTCTTTGTTCTGTTACACATTGATCTGGTACGAAACAAGCAAAGATTAGTTATTTTAGAACTTCAGGACAGAACTTTCATATATTGCAGTATGGCATAGATCATGTGTTAATGATTTTTACCTGTTACATATTTGGTGTACAGATCTCTTCCAAGGTCAAGAGCCTATGAACATTACATTCCTTCGCCTCTTTAGGTGTAAGACTAACTCCAACAGCCCACCCAATTGGTGACCCATACCTAAAATTGAGTCTAAAACACTAAAAACAACCCTCCAACAGAGCACCCAGATAGCAGACCCATTTTAGGAGTGCTACAGGCCAGCACCTACAATTGAAGCACCATCCTTCGTTGACCAAAATCATCTGAAGTCGAGAGTTGGAAACGAAACAGGCTTCGACGGCTTCGGCGGTAGGTCTGGCGGCGACACGGCAGCGGCACGGCAGCAGCTTCGGCATCGGCACGCCAGGTACTTGTTCGCTGCCTTCTCCTCTCGTTCCTTCTCCTCCCGTTCCTTCTCCTCCCGTTCTGCGACGCGAGGCAAGGCGGCGGCGCAAGGCAAGTGGTGGCGCGAGGCGAGGCGGCGGCGCAAGGCAGGCCGTGGCGCGAGGCGAGGCAGCCGCGGTGGGGCGAGGCGCAAGCGGCGAAGGCCGAGCGAGCTTCAGATAATGGCGGCCTGTGCGGACTGCAGAGGCCAGAGGCAAATCGTGTGTTCAATTGATTCGATCTATCCTGTGTTCATTTGTCATGTGTTCATTTGATTCACTATTAGTCATTGATTCGATCTGTGATAATGGAGGATGGATTATCTGCTCTTTATCCAGTGCAAATTTGTGGAATTGTGGAAATTGTGACTGAGATTATTGGTGTATGTTATGTACAGGATGGAACATGGTGAACCTGGAGAGGGAGAAGTTCCCTAGCATTTCAATTTTGGTTGTTCCATTGAAGATATAGATAATGCACTTGGCTATCAGGTTTGAAGTTAGTTTTCCTTGCATGGTCAATCCACTAATGTTATAGCAGTGGATTCAGTTGTTGTTGATATTCTCTCTGCAGTATGACATGCATGGAGGGAGTGCCTCGGCTGAGACTCAAGAGTGCCATTTGACTCCTCTCGAATCACAAATGACAGCATCCATGTCACGGAAGAAAAATGGTCCGGCGAGAAGAGTTTCTCATAGAGGGAGTGCATTCACAAAGGATGAGGATGATGTACTTTGCTCGGCCTTCCTCAATGTTAGCAAAGATCCTATAGTAGGTGTTAATCAAAATATGGATGGGTACTACAAGAGAATCTATGATTATTATCAGGCTCGAAAACCAGAAGGCTCAATACGTAGCCAGATTTCATTGCAAAAAAGGTGGGCCATTATTCAAAAGGCAGTTACCAAATTTTGTTCATTCAAATCTGTTGTGGATAGGCGAAACGAAAGCGGGAAGAATGAATATGATAGGGTAAATTATTTGTTGGTCTCTATGCTACTTTAGTTACTTGTTTGTATAAATTATTGGAGTACATAATTACTAATAGATTTCGATTTTAAATTTCAGATTGAGGATGCAGTGAAGATGTACGAGAAAAAGGAGCCGTTTCATTTTATGCATTGCTGGAAGGTGTTGCGCGATGAGGCAAAATGGAATGATAAATTCCTGGAACTGACAACTAGTACTAAAGTTGCTAAAGTAGCAACAACAGCAGCTCCGAGCCCACAAAATGTCAATGACAATGTACCAATGGAAAGGCCTGAAGGTCGTGACAGTGCAAAAAGACGGCGCTCTAGGGAAGACACTGCATCATCCAGTGCTGCGATAGAGGTGCTGCAGCAAATACATGATAGAAGTAAAAATGCAGAAGGGAGGCAGGACCAACAAATGCAAGAGATTCTGATGATGAAGGGTGATAAAATTCAGCTGACTCAGAAGATGTTTGACTTGCAGAAGCAAGATATGGAAGTTCGGAGCAAGTTTAAGGAAGAGCAGCTGAGTCTGACTAAGCAGGACATAGAGGTGAGAGCCAAACAAAGTGAGGCACAATTGCTCACCGCAGAAGTTGGCATCATGGGAGCAGATTTAGAGAAACTTGCTCCTGCGGTCAGGTCTTACTACGTCATGATGCAGCGCCAAATCTTGGAGCGTAGAGGTATCATCCCACCGGAGAACAATGAGGGATCCTAAAACGGATTGTGTGTTGATCATCCCCCCTACTATGTCTTGATCACATTGTAATGCTGTTTTTATTCCACTTGTACGTGTGTTGGATCTGAACTACCAAGTAGACCTATATGTGTGTTGCATCTCAGAGTTGTATGTGTTGATCGTATGGAAGGTTGTAATGCTGTTTTTTAGCTGTATGTGTGTTCTAAGAACTATTGCATCAGACAATTCTATGTGTGTGTTAAGAAACATTGGATGTGGTCTCTTGTTAAAACGTGACATTTCATATTGCCTTGTTGCCATTTCACAATAACAGATTACATATCAGATTTCAGATTACATATTGCCAAAATAAAATCACCATATCCTGAAACTACCAGCTGAGTTTTCAAACCAAAATAAAGTCACCATATCCTGAAACTACCAGTTCAGCTTTCAAACCAAAATAAAGTTACCATATCCTGAAACTACCAGTTCAGCTATGAAATCAAAATAAAGTCCCAATTTCCTAACACTACCAGTTCAGCTGTACAACCAAAATAAAGTCACCACATGTTCATGCCTTTGGAGCAAACGGTCCAGACTTCAACCCATACAGTTCCCACATGTGCTCAATAAGATCTAGTTTCAGCTGTTGAGCAGTGCATTTATCTTGGATCAAAGAGTATGCCTCCATGAATTCGTCAATTCCAGGAACTACCCTCAGTGGAGTTATTGGTGGGTTAGCTGGACCTGGCCACTCCGATACATGGACATTAGGAAGATCAACTCCACGTTCATTCTCCACCACCATATTATGTAGGATGACACACGCCCGCATAATGGTATTGAGATCACGCTGATTCCATAGACGAGCAGCTTGATGCAAAATTTTCCACTTGGCTTGAAGAACACCAAAGCTTCTTTCTATATCCTTGCGGCAAGCTTCTTGTTGTGCTGCATACACAATCTGTTTGTTAGTCACTGGACCACTTACACTCTTCACAATAGTGGCCCAATCGGGATAAATCCCATCACCAAGGTAATATCCAAGAGTATAGGAGTTTCCATTAACAGTAAAGTCCACTGTCGGTGCTCTTCCATTTGCCAAATCATCAAAAACAGGAGAGCGATGCAACACATTGATGTCATTGTGAGATCCGGGAAGACCAAAGTATGCATGCCAAATTCGTAAATCCTGCGTTGCAACTGCCTCTAAGATCACTGTAGGCTTACCCTTATGTCCCTTATACATCCCAGCTAAACTAGTAGGACAGTTTGCCCATTTCCAGTGCATGCAGTCAATACTTCCAATCATGCCAGGGAACCCACGAGCCTCATTCACTGATAAAATGTGTTGTAACTCAGATTCCGTAGGAGGTCTAAGAAATTCTCCTCCAAAAACTTCAACGACTGTTGTAGCAAACTCCTTGACGGTCTGTAGTACCGTGCTTTCTCCCATACGCAATCCTTCATCTAAAGAATCTGCTACCCCTCCATAAGCTAGCATTCTCAAAGCCACGGTACACTTTTGTCTTGAGGAGAATCCCAACACTCCAGCACAATTCCTTCGTTGTTTGAAGAAATCATTTGCAGCTGATACTTTATCTTCAATCTCCAGCATAAGGGATCGTTGCATACGGAACCTACTCAACAACCACAAAACAAACAATTTATAGTATATGAAATATTTACCTAGCTATATATAGATTAATATAGATGATCATGTATTATTGATTTTTCATTAGTCTTGTACCTTCGGCGGAATTCTTCGGGGTTGAATAATGGCCTCTCAACAAAGTAGTCATTATTTAATCGAATGTCCCCACTAATCCGGTCATGTTTTTTGTCTTGTGGCCTACAACAGAACCTCCCCAACGTCGCTTTTGCCTCAATGTTGCAACAACAATAGCACATGCTTCCATCTCTTCATCATTATACAGCGATGCTGAAGAAGACCCACACCAAGTACTTCTATAGTAGTTAAATGCCATGGCTGAAAAAATATGGAAAGTTAAATCCTCAGTTAGACATGCACACATTAGTACTCTGGAATCATTATCATGTATGAAATCAGAAAAATTCTTGTCTGCAAGGAATCCAAACTCTACTCTATATGGTCTATACAAAAGAACATAAAACAATCGACTTATTCGGCAAAGATTCGTTGAGAAAAGCGGCACACTAACCAAGCAGGTGACCGGATGCTTGCCGTTGAGCTGACGAACACCATGCGCCGTGGAGCAGGCGGACAAGCGTACGCGGCGGAGCGGGCGGACAAGTACCGTGTAGCAGCAAAGAGCGGGAAAGAAAAATTGGGAGCGCTGCTTCCCGCCGAACTGTACGTGTGCAGAAGATATGTTGGTCTTCTGTTGGAGAGGCTCGGTTGTGGGTGCTGCTCCTTTAGGCCCAGGACTACCTATTTGACCTATTGGGTCTGCAATATGGGTCTTGGTTGTTGGAGACAGCCTAAGTATCACGTAGACACACTTCATGTCCCTGTGTTGCACCTCTCTCACTGCATCACAACAGGGACCATGTCGAGGTACAACAAGCATGCGAGAATTTGGGTTAAGGTAACTATGGCAGTCTTTAAGGATTTTCTCCTTCTGCTCCTTGGTGCATCCACCCATCACTAGGTGGGGGCAAGTTGCTGCACATACCAGCAAAACAACAATTGCCAATTTCCGAGAAAACATCTTGTGTCTAGCAGTTGACGATCAACTAAGTTAAGCGATAAACAACAAGTCAAGAACTCCACCACATATGCTCCCTTATATAGGACAGAAGATACCCACAAGCACATAAAGAAAGATACTTTCTCATGTGGTGTGATATGGTATCATTTATGAAAAGTATCCATTTTTTGTTTCATGGAATCCTCACTTCTCATTCAATAAATGCACATCATCTGAATAAAAAAATAGTTATTAGCTGTGGAGAAGTCCAAATTATTGATTTTAATTAACTACTAAAATATTCTCATCTTAATGGTTGAGATTAATTTTTAAAAAAATGGGAAACTATGTTGTACGGTCCATTACACCTCACATTATTTTTATAAGTCATTACACCTCACATTTGTGATAAGATGTTCAATCACAACCAAAAACATGTTTTTATTTGGTGGATCGGTAGATCGGTTCTTTATCCAATGGTTCTTAACTGTAGATCGGTTCTCACTGTCGTGACACCTATCAACATTTTATAGAACACGTGTCAACCTTTCTACGAATACAAATCAAAGTTTCAGAAAGATGAAATCAACATTTTCAGAAAAATATTGATATAGAATATCAACAATGTTGACACAACATAAAAAAAATGTTGATACAGTGCATCGAAGATATTGATGAAAATTCGATTTTAAAAAACATAAAAAATTATTCATGTCGGATCTCGTTTCATACAATTAATTGTAAATAACACGGTGGTGCAAACGGATTCGAAAACGGAGTTATAGTTTAGAAGAAAAACGTGTTTTAAATTTCGAAATTAATTAGTTTCTCTCTCCCTCCCACCCGCTCCAATCCCGCGACGACATGTGACAGTACCAGTCACCCTTCTCTTCTCCACCCGCTCTGAATCTGTAACGTTCATCTAGTGTACACGAATCTCAAACATTGATTTATACAAAGACTTTTGTCGATCAATCTACATATAGAAAGCCCCGCGAAGGAAGGGGCAACAATGCAACATGCATGGCAAAAAGCACGTCCAGTAACTTCACCTCCCAAAAGGCCTTCAGCAAACAAGCGCCGAATGAAATTTAGTGGGCTTCACAATCTAGGAAGCCTAAGGAAGCAGACCCTTTCTATTTCCAATTCAGCCCAATTTTGGGATCCCTTTCTATTTTTCTGATATCTGTTTGTCTCGATGATAAAAAATCAAGAAAGAATGTATTTGTCTCAACAATTCAAATTTCTTTAAAAAGTTCTATCTACCCCGATTGCCAAGAGGAATACATAATTTTGTTAACACACAACTTGTTATTGTGAAGAAAAAGTGTGCATATTATGAGTTGTTTTCAAAGACTGGGAATTATGCGTGTACACTTAGGATGACCAATGTGCTTACGAGTTACGAGTTAGATATAGCTAGCCTCTCACAAAAGACAAGATATATAGTTCCAAGTTACAAGTTAGATATATGTGAATGAAAGATATATAGTTTCACAGTTGTTTCGAAAAAAGAAATAAGAAGGTAGTTGCACAGCCACGGTGACATCTCTTTCGAACCGAGTTGTACTTCTTAAAAAAATTATCAAGCCACGATTTGTTGCTTTCAAACGAACTGTCACCGTCGAAACCCGCCCTATAGTTATGCAGTTTATTTTGCTCATAATTTTTTTTATCGATTTTAACTCTTCCTGATTCGGTCGACAATGTGATCAATGACGAAGTAGTGCGCCAGTTTGCTCATTTCATCATCAACAGCGGGGCCCTAAATTGTTGCCAAAGGCACAACCTTTTTCTGATGATGATGACGAAGGAACGAAGACGTAAGGTGTGAGTGGATGGTGGAGCCATCTTCTGGTCCAACCACGAGCAATCGTGCAATCAGAAATTCAGAATGGATCGATTCTACACGTTCATAAACAATCTATTGGGACCTGATATAATTATATTCAAGTCGGCGGAGTCATATATAGCCCATAGCATGCCGTACCTATCAAAATGGAGGGGTGTTTTCACTGCTTGCCGTCATATATATTGGCATAGCGCTTCAATCATAAAGCCAAATCTATGTACCCGTGGCTTTTAGATGTACGGTCTTTAGCTGAATTGTTTTGTAATGGTATTCTAGAGACAGGATAACATTAGTAGAAACAAATAACATGCACTAATATTTTTCTTTTGGATAAGATTTGGATGATGCAGATCATGGCACCTCAAAAAACAGTGTCGATGAAGGCGTGTAGGTGCACTATTACGTGGTAGGGATTGCAATTTTTCTTGCATTTTCGTTTTTTCGCTCAAACTCAAAGGGGAAGCTTTGCTTCTTATTTCATTTTTCGAGGATCGACGAATCAAATGATATTTTTGTTCTAATTTCTTCCGCTTCTTCTCCCTCTGAATCAAACTTTTTTTTGCCATAATGTGTAGTTACTCTCATATCTGACAACAACACGCGCTGTAGGGATTATTTTTATTCTTTTTTTTTGACCGAAGTCAGCAGGGGAGACCCCTACCTATTTTTTGTATTAACTTGAAAGTTTATGTACAAGGGAGAGGCCGTAGGCCCAAAAGAAGACCCTAAACTATGAAAGTCTGAAGTTACATATTACAGATAAGGCATCAATCAAAAGTTTAATAGCAGGTTTAGCTGTAAAAGCAACCTGTTGCATCTCTGTTTTGAAAGAGTGCTTCCATGATGCAAAAGACAAAATCTTATTGTCAAAAATGATCTCATTGCGGTGACACCATATAGTCCAACAGCCAACAATTAAGATCTCTCTGAAAATCCTTGAATTGAAGCTCTGTCTTGCTATCGAAGCATATCGTGCTGGGTTCAGCTGTGTGTTCCAAGAAATATTGAGTGACTGCCAGCATCTTCTGCTAAAATTGCAGTGAAAGAATAGGTGAAGGATTGTTTCTTCAGTATTACTTTGGCAGAACACACAATTGTAATTATCCAAGTGTTGGTTCTTTCTTCTTAAAAGATTCCTCGTGTTTAGTCTGTCTCTCGAAGCAGCCAGAAGAAAATTTTTAACCTGCTTCTGCAACAAGAATGTCACATCCACTTGAACCATAGGGAAGCTGTGCAAGTTCCAATTAACTTTAGATAAGCATTTTTTGTAGAAAAAGTATTATTGCCCCAAATGTAGCTCCATTGGTCATGCGCTTCCAACTCTAGATGAAAAGTTTCCAGATTATTTCCGAGCTCCGTAAGTTGATTCGAGGCTGTGATTGACAGAGGTAACCAGAGTAAGTTTTCAATGTCACCTTGCATAAAAGCTTTGGTTGTGATTTGTTTGTTGTGAGCATAATTATATAGCTCTGGATATTTCCATTTGAGTACTCCAAAGTCCCGGGTATCATTCCAAAAGCTGACAGATATTCCATTTTTGATCGAGCAGGCCGAAACCATAAAGTATTGATTTGCTAGGCGAATAATAGCCTTCCACCAAAATGATCCTTTAGGTTTAACCTCATGTGGTGCCACCTGTCTTCTATAGAGCTGCTGCCAGGTCAGATGAACCCAAGGAAGATCATGATGATTGTAGAACTTGTCCAAAAATTTCAAAAGCGGGGCATTATTATGTGCTCTAAGATTGATAATGCCAAGTCCTCCTTGCTCTTTCGGTCGACATGCTTTTTTCTAAGAGACCAGGCATCCTCCTTTCCTATGAATATCTCCTCCATGCCAAAGTTCATGCATCCTATATTTGTCAATTTGTTCAAGAATTGTGGCTGGTACTTTGAGGGTGCACATGTAGAAAGTAGGAAGAGCAGAGATTACAGAATCAACCATCAGCAATCTGCCTGAATAAGACAGCAATTTGTTCAAGCCAATTAGTCTTTTCTCCACCCTTGTCAAGATTGGTAAGAAGTCGGTGATTGTTGGTTTCGTTGTGCCCAAGGGAAGGCCTAGATAAGTAAAGGGCATTGTTCCAACTTTGCATCCTAGAGTGTTTGCTAAGTGTTGAGCCTTCTCTTCTGTCATGTTAATTGGTACTAGAAAGGATTTTTCATAATTTACATGAAGGCCAGTGGAATCAGCAAAGGACCTCAATAAACTTTTTAGCACCATTAGCTGATTGGCATCACCTTGCATAATAATCGGAGTATCATCTGCATATTGAACAATTGGAAAGTCTCCAGGGAAATCAACATATATGGGATGAAGTAGTAGATTCCTAGCAGAAGCTTCATTGATAATTGATTGTAAAAGATCAGCAGCCAGAACAAACAAAAGTGGAGACAGAGGATCCCCCTGCTCGACCCCTCTCCTGCAATTAAAAGGTCTCCGGGTACTCCATTTAACAAAGCCGAGGAAGATCCAGAACAAAGAATTTGATGTATCCAAGAGATCCAAGTGTCCGAGAATCCTCCGGCTCCGAGCATGGCCAGAATAGTTTGATGTTCCACCTTGTCAAAAGCTTTTTCAAAATCAAGTTTCAAGATGATAGTTTCCTTCTTTGACTTATGGCAAAAATGCAGAAGCTGATAGGCCCAAGCTAAACAATCTTGTATGGTTCTCCCCTTTATGAAACCATATTGATTTGTATGTACAATCGACAATATTACGGATCGAAGTCTGTTTGCAATCAATTTAGTGAGAAGCTTTAATGAGGAGTTCAGCGAGAGAAATATGCGTGTAGTCATTTACATTTTGTGGACTGTCTTTCTTGGGGATTAGAACAATGTAAGAGTTGTTTATGCTTCGATGTCCAAATCTCCTTTACTAAAATCAGAGCAAAGTCTTTTGAAGTCTGGTTCAATAATCGGCCAACATTTCTTCATGAATGCCCCATTGAAACCATCAGGTCCTGGAGCATGATCCGAGGGCATGTCGATTAAAGCAGACTTGATTTCCTCATCCGTGAAAGGTGCATCCAGGTTTGGAAGATTACATCTTTGGATAAGATGTTCTAGGTTATAGAGCATTGTAGGAAATTCAGATATGCCCAGTCTTTCCTTGAAGGACATCCAGAGTGCATTAGCCTTTAAGTCATGTTCTTTAATAATAGAACCATCCGACAAGGTGAGTTGAGCAATCAAATTTGATCTGTGCTTGATAGTAGCCATGGCTTGAAAATATTTTGTATTTTCATCTCCAAATCCGACCCATCGAATTGTAGCTCTTTGTTTTCAATAAATTCTTTTAGCTTCCAAGAGTCCAGCAAGATGGAGCTTGAGAATTTTCCTGAAATTTGATTCCATTATAGACAATACTCTTTGATCTTCCAATCCATCCGAAGTGCAATAACCCAATTAGAGTTATTGATCTTTTTATTCGGAGAAGATAACTGCTTGCTCCAAGTTTTAAGGCCTTTTCTCACTTGTTTAAATTTTGCATTCAATGTCTTTGCTGCATTATTGAAAAAAGGGGTTGACTGCCAATGAAGCTCTACTTGTTGAAAGAAAAGTTGCAATGTTCAATCAGTAATTTTCAAATCGAAGATAGAAGCTTTAGGTATGTTTGTGCCAACTGTAATCGGATAAGGAATATGATCCGAAAGAGGCCTAGATAGCGGAGACACCGATGTATCTAGATATTGCAAAGTCCAATTTGATGAAGTGAATACCCAATCCAGTTTTTCTAGTAGAGGGTTGTCTTGCATATTGCACCAAGAGTAGGCTCTTCCTTGAAAAGGTATTTCCACTAGATCCAGGTGATTAATTATGTCGTTGAAAATCATCATATCATTTGTATTTCCACCAGATCTATTTCTGTTTTCAGGGCTGCGCATGAGGTTGAAATCACCCATTAGAATCCAATCTTCATTGTTACTGCAATCAAAGTTATATAACCGAGTTTGTAAAGGTAGCCCCATCAGTCGCTTGAGGAAGGCCCATAAACATTTGTGTGATGGAAGGAAACTCGTTAGCCGGATAGGTGAATTTTATCGTGATAGCCGTTGACGCCGGTTTTTGACCAAGGGACCCATTGTCGGCGACTATAGGTCAAACGAGGGCCGGTGGGCCGAAGGCCGACGGCCGCATGAACGAGTAAGAGGCGCGTCCCTCCCGGGAGTCGTGCACGGATGCCAACCGAAGAGCATAATATTGATGGGCCTGGCCCACGTTGTAAAATTAGAAATAATAGTTTAATTTTGGAAAGAGATCCTAGTCGGTTAGGAAATCGGCCCAAAGAGGGTCCGAGTAGGATTCTTTGTGCCGGGTATAAATGTGTACCCAGGTGTAACCTGTAAACTCGATTCACATCCAATACAACTTTCGGCGCATCGCCAAACCCTAATTTTCTGTCAAGTCTTTACTGTTTTCGCGCGGGGATCTTCGGGGCTCCGGTCGACAATACGTTGGCTTGATAAGGTAATTATGTTGTCTAGTTCTCGGCGCATTGTTCGTAATTAGATGGCTTAATTGCTAGTTATCCGGCGATCGGATCTGTTCTTGATCGTCGTAGTGAGTATCGGCGGGATGAGTCAAGTCGACCTGGTCGGGCTAGTGGTGGAGGTAGTTTGACTTGTCCTACCTCCCGTCCCGACCTTTGCTCGCAACGCCGATTGGCTCGGATCCGGTCGTCCGAGTCACGGTAGCCGCTATGAGAATTCTTTTACATCTTGGCCGATTCGGTCGTGCGGATTCGGTTGACGTGTCCTGTGTTTGCCTTTGCGATAGTTGACTTGTCCTAGGCGCATGCAGCCGATTGGCTAGGATGTAGATCTACTTTCATAGTTAAGGCGTTTATGATTGTGCTTGTCCTGAATCGGCCGGGCGTGCGCGGCCGTTAGACCTGGTCCGATCGCGTGCCATCGATTGACTTGTCTGTTGGAGCGGCTGGTCGATTCGGGATCTGTGTGGTTGTATTTGTCTTACTGATCTTTCGGAGTGTTTAGCCGATTGTTTATCACGTTCATTAGCTGTTTTATGTTCAATTAGTGCCAAATCTGTTAAAGCTGCCTTTGAACCTGAGTTATTAGTATGATTTCATTGATCATCATTATCCATCTAGGTAGATCTAATAACTCACTTGTTATAATCGATGGCGAGAATCGGTCGGATGCCCGATCGGCCGATTCATTGCTACGATTGATGATTGAACCATCCTTTTGCTATCAAATTAATTACATCCCATTAACAATTACCTTGTTTATATTTTATTCGATAATGCATCCCTGCAAGGTCTTAATGATTTGATTGCTCACCGACGAAATCGGCTGCTAGCCACCGATCGTATGTTATAGCGTCGGCCGATTTCGTATCGTTTGTATCACGGTTCGATTGCCTGGCATTTAATACATAAATGGATGGGCCGTGCTGCTCCCTGTCGATGGTCGAATTTTGTCTATCTTACGCCGAGAATCGGCCACGGCTGCACATCGGCCTATCTGGGCCGATGACCCGGAATTTTACACTTTTTATTGTCTTTGTTGGTTTGCGGGAAAACCATCCGGCACGCACCGGCGCACACGAGAATCGGCGAGGCGAGCCGGTCCGTTGGGAGCACGGGGCCCTGCGTCGGCTGGGGTTTCGGTGGACTCTCCGGACAACGGTGTGTTGGCGACTTTTGACGTCAACACACTTTTTGGCACGCCCGGTGGGACCGAAGCAACCAAGATCAAGATGTCGTACATGCGAGGCTGTCGGGGAGGACGGAACACCAATGGTTGATGCTGAAAATCGGCCGATTTTTGTTCCGGTTCCTCTCGGGACGGATGGCAAAGGGCATGGAGAAGTTTACGATGACAACGAGGTTTCGGCCTGGGGAAAGATGACGACAGAACAAAAGCTGCAGTACCGGGAATACCTGGCCGAAGCAATGAAAAAGTACTTTCAAGCCCTGAAAGTGACACGTGGCGAGTGGCCACAAAAGGAGACATCCCTCGGATTCCGCATCCGGAAGAACTAGACCAAATCAAAGCCCGAGAGACTGCCGGATGCCAACCAACTCGATGATATGGTCAACTCGTCCGTTCATCGGGCCCTAATCAATCAATCGGGCGTGTTGACCAACACCATCGGGAATTTGATCAAGGACACGGTTGATGGCAGACTGTTCATTGAAGGATATTCCGGACCTGCATACACTCGGCCTTTTGGCGCTCTGTACGGCCGATTCGGGGAATCGGCCTCCGAATACCACACTCGCCGGCGGGGTTTCAGCCCCTATACGGCATGCCACCTCATCTATGGCCTGGCAAGGATGATGCAAACGCAAGTACCGGTACAACCCAGCCAGGCAAAGAAGATGACGAGTGACCCCAAGAAGTCGGTGACGGAAAAGGGCGATAAACAAGATGTACAACCGCCGACTTCGAGTCGGGGGCAGCAACCAATGTTGCAGCGGCTCCGCAGATGGCACAGACAGCCCAATTTCTTCTACGTACCAAATACCGGCCCGAGTAGAATTGAGAACTCACCCACTATAGTACGGCCGATATCCGGTATTCCGCAGCCGATCGCATCGGCTGGGGGACAAGGATTCATGAGCTGGACGGCCGATCCAATCGGCCATGAATTATGGAATCGCTCCGCGATACTTGTTCCCGACTACGGCATCGGGATTTCTGGAAACGGTCGGTCGGTACACCCGGCTGGGGACAGCCTAACACAGCTTATATGACGGGAACCGGATCAGCAAGCTGCTGAACCCAATGATATGAGTAGCCTCATGACTAAGATCGCCGATATGATGAAAGATCGGTTCGATTTGAAGCCTAAGGAGAAAAGTGCATTGTATCGGCGACCTTACCCTGACTGGATGGATTCCGTGGCTTTACCCAATAAGTACAAAATTCCTGAGTTCTCCAAGTTTTACGGGCAAGATAATACATCAACTATGGAGCACATCGGCCGATATGACGCACGGCTTGGTGAGGCGTCTACTCGGGAGGCTTTGCGGGTTAGGCTATTCCCACTTGTCATTGTCCGGATCGGCCTTTTCATGGTTTGCTTCGCTATCGCCTGGTTCTATTCGGAATTGGGCCGATGCGGAGAAAAGGTTTCACTCGTACTTCTTCACGGGCATTACCGAGCTTAGTTTGTCCGATTTAATGGCGGTGAAACAGAAAGCGGGGAATCGGTGGCCGATTATATACGAGAGGTTCGGGACTGCGAGGGGACGATGCTACAATCCGAACTCGACGAGCAACAGCTGGCCGAAATCGCTTATGCGGGGCTATTCTCTAATATCAAAGAAAAGTTTACCCCACATGAGTTTGATGGGCTGGCACAGTGACCCGTAGAGCGATCGGCCAGGAAGAGAATCTCCAGCTCACCGAGGAATCGGCGGTATCGAGACGGCATATGCCGATTTCGACAATGAGGATGATGAAGAGGAAATTAATGCGGTTGAGTGGACTAATAACAAACGACCGATATTTTCTCCGCATGTCAAACCTAAGGAGAAAAAATATGATTTTGATTTATCTAAGGCCGACGAGATATTTGATCAGCTGCTGCGGGAAAAGAAGATCCAGACTTTCCCCTCATCACAAAATTCCTACGCCGGAAGAATTGAAGAAAATGGCTAAGTGGTGCAAGTGGCATGGAAATTCGCATCATAACACCGTTGATTGTTATGCCATGAGAGATGAAATCCGAGAGGGCGATTGACGAGTGGGGTATTGCGAGCGGCTGATGTAAAGAAGAAAATGAAAGTTGATGGGCACCCTTTCCGGCTAATACGATGTACATCAACACCATCGGCGGTGGATCGGCTGGTTTCATACGCCGATATGAGAAGAAGAGAGAGAGGGAAGAAAGAGCTCGGGTGGCACGAGAACAGGAATCTATCGACCAAAGTCGGCAATACGGACAAGACGTGATCGGCCGAGAAGATTTTGACCCACACTTGGACTTGTCCTTTCTTTCGATCTGCTTGGGACCAAAACATGAAGCTTCCATCTATCGAGAACTGCCCGAGTGCATTGGCCGTAAAGAATGTCGTGATGGCGGGTCATCAAGTTCCCGAGGGACGGCCGATTAGTCGCAACTACGAATCACGACAATCGGCCCCCGGAAGAGCGATCGGCCATGATCACGGATACGCGAGTGCCAAAGAGAACCTCCGTTCACGATCGGTTGGGGCCAATCAACGATGAAGAAGAGTTTGATCGGCAATACCATGAAGATTCGAAAGGCGATCAAACCAAGAACGAAGAACGGTGGTGCCCGGTGGTTTGCTCAATAAAACCCGGAAGAGGAGGCTCCAAAGAATGCGTCGTCGAGAAATTAAGGGTAGACGAGTATTACGAGAGATGACCAAGATGATGAGTCCAGGCCCAAAAGGGAGTGGAGGCCCAAAGTGCGATCTCGGGTGGTCGGGCTGAAGCCGCGGTGAATATGATATCCTTGATGCCCGGGATTGTCGGATCGACCGTAGAGGATGAATCGGTCGATGAAAATTCGGCCGAGGAAGAACCGGTTGGGGAGACTTCGAAATTCCGTGGACGCCGGAATCGGCGGTATTTGATAAGCCGATCGACTCCGATCATTTGCATCTCAAGGCATTGTACATTAGCGGCTACATCAATGGGTCGCCGATGAGGAAAATGTTGGTCGACGGAGGAGCAGCGGTCAATATCATGCCGATTACTACATACCGCAAGCTCGGGAAGACGCCGGAAGAAATGATGAGGGCTAATCCGACGCTCAAGGATTATAGCGGGAGAAGCCAAGATGTGCGTGGGGCCGCAATAATGGAGATCACCTGTGGGCAGCAAAACCATACCCGCCACATTTTTCATCATCGACGGGAAAGGTGCATACACAACTTTGTTGGGGAGAGGCTGGATTCATGCCAAGCTGTTGCATCCCATCAACCATGCACCGGTGCTTGATTCAATGGGTCGGCAACAAGGTCGAAATCGTGCGGGCCGATAAGTCCGCAACCATCGCGACCGCCGATTTCGAGTTTGCCGGTCCGGAGAGCCTGCCTTGTTTCTCGGGCACATATTGGGATGCGGAAGCCGTAAACATCACCGACGACGGAGTTATTGTGACCGGGGGTCGGGTACCCCGGCTGCTCCGATGGGCCCCACGGGAGAATTGACGGACAATCGGCCGATCGACACTCGCATTGGGGATATGATGGATCGGCCGATTAACGAATTAGGAGACGGGAAATTAGGCCACGGTTTTGTGTCGGCCGACGAGTTAGAAGAGATAGATATAGGGGATGGAGACAAGCCTCGGCCGACATATATTAGCAAGAAATTGTGTAAAGAAGTAAGAGATGAATTGGTGGCCTTATTGAAAGAATATAAAGATTGTTTTGCTTGGGATTATGTTGACGTCAAAAGTCGCCAACACACCGTTGTCCGGAGAGTCCACCGAAACCCCGGCTGATGCGGGGTCCTGTGCTCCCAACGGACCGGCTCAGCTCGCCGATTCTCGTGTGCGCTGGTGCGTGCCGGATGGTTTTCCTGCAAACCAACAAAGACAATAAAAGGTGTAAAATTCCGGGTCATCGGCCCGAGATAGACCGATGTTCAGCCATGGCCGATTCCGGCATAAGATAGACAAAATCGGCCATCGACGAGGAGCAGCACGGCCCATCCATTTATGTATTAAATGCCAGGCAAACGAACTGCGATACAAACGATACGAAATCGGCCGACGCTATAACATGCGATCGGTGGCTAGCGACCGATTTCGTCGATAAACGATCAAATCATTAAGACTTTGCAAGGATGCATTATCGAATAAAATGTAAACAAGGTAATTATTAATGGGATGTAATTAATTTGATAGCAAGAAGATGGTTTAATCATCAATTAGATCAGTAAATCGGCCGATCAGGCATCCGGCCGATTTTGCCATTGATTATAACAATGAGTTATTAGATCGTATCTAGATGTATGATGATGATCAATGAAATCGTACTAATAACTCGGGTCCAAAAGCGGTTTTAACAGATTTAGCTAATTGAACATAAAACAGCTAATGAACGTGATAAGCAATCGGCTAAACACTCCGAAAGAACGAGTAAGACAAATACAACCACACGAGATCCGAATCGACCGGTCGCTCCAACGGGACAAGTCAAGCGATGGCACACGGTCGGACCAGGTCTAACGGCCGCGCACGCCGGCCGATTCGGGATAAGCATAATCATAAACGCCTTAACTATGAAAGTAAATCTACATCCTATCCAATCGGCTGCATGCGCCTAGGACAAGTCAACTATCGCAAAGGCAAACACGGGACACGTCAAGCGAATACTGCACGGTCGAATCGGCTAAGATGTAAAAGAAATCTCATAGCGGCTACGCGACTCGAACGACCGGATCCGAGCCAATCGGCGTTGTGAGCAAAGGCTGGGACGGGGAGGCGGGACAAGTCAAACTACCTCCACCACGAGCCGGACCGGGTCGACTTGACTCATCCCGGCCGATACTCACTACGACGGTCGAAAACAGATCTGGTCGCCGGATAACTAGCAATTAAGCCATCTAATTACGAACAATGCGCCGAGAATTAAACGACATAATTACCTTGTCAAGCCAACTTGTTGTCGACCGGAGCCCGAAGATCCCGCGCGAAAACGGTAAAGACTTGACGAGAAAATTAGGGTTTGGCGATGCGCGAAAGTTGTATTGGATGTGAATCGAGTTTACGGAGTTACATCCGAGTACAAATTTATACCCGGCACAAAGAATCCTACTCGGACCCTCTTCGGGCCGATTTCCTAACTGACTAGGATCCTCTTCCAAAATTAAACTATTATTTCTAATTTTACAACGTGGGCCGGGCCCATCAATGTTATGCTCTTACGTTGGCGTTCGCGCACGATTCTCGGGAGGGACGCGCCCTTTACTCGCCCAAGCGGCCGTCGGCCTTACGCCCACCGGCCCTCTTTGACCTATAGTCGGCGACAATGGGTCCCTTGGTCAAAAACCGGCGTCAACACATGTCCCCCGGTCCGGGGTATGCAACGCATGCGTCGGACTGATTTATCCTCTTTTCTTGCGCCGGTTTCTTGCCCGTCACCTCTCCATAAAACCCGGGGTCACCCCCGGTCATTCCCATCTGTTTCTTCTCCTTAGCTTTCATCTTCCCCTGTTCTAGCGACTTTTGCCTTTTCGAGCCCTTCCAACTTCCCACCGCGCCGCCGTCGTTTTCTCTTCCGGTGACCATGAATCCTGCATTGTTGCTGCTGCTGCGGCCGCCGCCGCCGGCCGCGTCGTCGCCACCACCAACGCCGTTCCGGAGGTAATGTACATTCGAGCACCCCTCTTTTCTACCTTTGCAATCTTTCTTCGCGTTCTTGTTCTTGTTCATTTTCACAATCTATCTTCTTTCCGTTCCGTTTCTTATTTTAGCCCTATTCCTTGTTTTTAGGAGATCCGGAACCAAGTCGTCATCCCATCCAACATCCCAACTCACTTCTTTTTGGGCCCCATGGGCGATCCCGACCCCACGGATCTCATACGTGCCGAAACGAACCGGGTTCCGTTTCGGCAACAATCTCCTTTATCGGCCGAGTGGGCCAACGGCTTTCGGTCATGGCCGACTCCCGTTGCTGGATGGCGCGATTGGTATAACCGGGTATCGGCCGTCCATCTGCAAGGTTGGGCCGATATCGGCATCGCCCACGCCATCAAACTCTCTGCGGCCGATCACCACAAGAATGAACCGTTGCTTGGCGGCGGCTTCTTATCTGCGGTCGGATGCCCTGAGCTGCTTCATGTTCGGCCACGGCCGGCTACCATGACCCTCCTGGATACGGTCATGTTGGCCGATTTGAATATCACGGCGGAGGCCACTCCAAATGCCATCCGCATTAAGTCCTCCCATCGGATCAACCCTAAGGACACCGGGGGTTGGAAGGTCTACATCCGGACCTACAACAAGGGGCACGGCACGGTCGATCGCCGCGAGCACGTTGCCTTCCTCAACATGTGGCTTGACCACTTCTTCTTCGTGGGGTCGGCGTGAGCCCCACAAACAATTTCCTGCCGATGGCCGATGTGCGGCCGACGGCCGGGCCCTTCCCATGGGCAAGTATCTTACGGGGTCGGCGTACCTCCTTCTTCACCGGGTTTCGGTGGAGTTGCGCTCCGGCCGATCGGTCAAGAACCTGGGTGGCCCTTGGTGGTTTATCCAAATGTGGTTGTCCCTTCATACCACCAAGGCCATCGATCTAGACCTCGGTGCGCTCACCTTTCCCGGCAACTACGCCGAATCGGCCACGCCCAGATTCAGCCGGTGCATTTCTTTCGGGGAAGCGTTATCCATGGCACCGGGGCGGCTATGTCGGATGACAACCTGGCATATTGGTTCGCCGCCCTCTACAAGGGCCTCAACAACGAAAGTACGGATTGGTACCCGTACATCGATTTCTTCGAGAAGGGGTATGACACTCCTTTTACGATCGATCCCACCTTCCCAACGGCCGACGGGGAGGCGGTCAAGATCTTCACTACACTGCCTTCGCCCCTGTCTGCTGCCGACGGGACTCATTGCTGGGAGCAAGGCTTTCTGCTCCTATGAGTTCTACCACCCGTCGGTGGCGGCCCGCCAACTCGGCTTCGGCCGGTTGCCCCCGACCTCTTCTATGTGGGGCAAATAAAGGCGCGGGCTAACGTCGACAACGCCATTCGGTGGAATTGGCTCGTCGGCCGCACCGCCGATGTCGTCACCGGCGACTTAGCCGGATTTTCCCCGGCGCCCCGGAGTACCCGCCTTTTTGACCGCTGGTGGGGCGAGTGGAACCGGCACCTCCGCGGCCGGAACACTGCTTCCTTCTTCTCCGGCTTAGTCCTGAGCGAAGCTTTCGCCGAGGTACGTGTAGTCGATTTATTTCTGTAAGGCCGATTTTATAAATGAAATCGGCCACTCCAAATGCTCACCCTTGTATATTCCTTTTCGATCGGACACGGAGGAGCCGCCGACCCGGAGCATCGGTGGCCGGCCGATTGCATACTTAATGCCGAGCCCAATTGTTCCAAATATCGGCTTCACCGATCGCACTCCTGCCCAAGCTTTTGCGGCGATGAGTCGAGGGCACCGGCTGCCCGCAAGGCCAAGACCAAAACAGCCGCCCTCGGAAAAAGGAAGGCTAATGTGCCGGCTGCGGGGCCGACTCAAGCCCCGAAGCGACACCGCGCGCTGCTAAAGCGGCTTTGTGCGCCCGTCCGACCCGGACTACTTCGGTGAACCATCACCGGCTGCGTCGGGTCATTATTGCATGATCGCCGATTCCTTTTCACTTAACATGCCATCTAACTATGAGTTCTTTGCGGGAATCGGCGGTTCTTCCTCCTCGGGCCCGGACACCAACGCCCGATAGGCCGATCCGCCTATCAACTCCTCCACGGGCCGGGACGCCGACACCGGAAAGGCCGACCCCGTAGCTCCGGAATCGGCGGTCGTACCAAGCCGGGCCGATCCAAATCTTACGGAGAGCTCAACTCGCTTGGATCGGCCTGCGTCTCTTGAGGTCGCCGGCGAAGCCGAACAAGGCGGCCGTGTGTCGCCCACGGCATCTCCCAAAGGCACCGCTGGCGACGAAGAATCGGTCGGCCGGGAGCCGCCCGCGGCTTCTCCTGTAGGCACTGCTGTCGATGAGCTTGCCGATGAGCCCGCCGATGAGCCCGCCGAAGCTGAACAAGCTGGCCATGTACACGATGCCGCCTCCGAAGATGCCGCTGGTGAAGGGGAATCGGCCGGCCGAGAAGCTGATTGGAACACACGAACCGGTAGGTTCAATGGCACGGCCGATAGACGTCCGGCCGCTCCGCATCGACGCTTCGCGAGGTTTGTTTTTACTATCTCCTTTTTATTTTCTTGATTTGCCTACGATTATTAGCTTCATTTTATTTTTCTTGGTATTTCGGGCGCTTAGCTTCCCTCGTCTGCGCCGATTTTGGTATCTTCCTACGGTCTTACCACCATGAACGAAATCGCGCGCAGGCTCGAGGCCTCTTCGATCGGCTGCTTGGTGGCCGACGCTCACCCTATAAGGGCCCGGTACTTGGAGGTCCGGACTGAGCTCCCGGAGGATGTGCGCGATGCTCGCACCGCGTGGCATACATGGAGTGCGGCAAATGGACTTCATTCGTGCCCGGCGGCGTACGGCTCGCCACGCGGAGCGGCAGCAAGCTGCGTTACTCGCCGAGAACTCCATCAAGCGCTCTAAGGAGGAGGCCCGGAAGACCCGGGAGATGCAAGAGCAACTCTCAAATCGGCGGGACGAGCTGCGGGTAATCAACCGGGAGATTGCCGATTTGAGAGCATCGGCGGCTCTCAAGGAGGAGGCGGCGGCGGCCTTGGAAGCCACCATTGCGCGGTTGTCGGGCGACGTGGTGGCTCAGCGAGAAGACGACGGACGAAGCAATTCAAACGGCCGAAAAGATGGTCGCCGCGGCGCACGCCGATGTCGGCCCCATCGAGGATGACCTGTTGGTCATGGCTAAACTCGACTCCATGCTGGCCCGCGCACTATCTGCCGTCCAAGACTTCTTGTCCCGTGCTTGAGGCGATCGATTATGCTTAGGTGTAATAGGATTTTGAACACAATTTGTTGCGAATATTTTTTGCACTAAGGGCGATATACCATAATATCGGCCATGCGAAGGCGATGCTTAAACATCGGCTAATTTATCGGTGACTCCCTACTGTTTTACTTTCATATTTTTTGGGCTAAGGGCGATACTCTCGGTATCGGCCGTCTCAAACGATGTGCATCGACATCGGTTGTAGTCTCTTTTAGGCCGAACACTATGAGTTAATCCAAATACTAGGATAATACTTGCTTCAAATACTTTCCATTAAGTGCTCGGCCGAATTCTTCCCCTTCTAATTCTTTCAAAATATATGCATTACCCGGTGCCGATCGGCTAATCAAATAAGGTCCTTCCCAATTAGGCGACCATTTACCAAACCGATTGTCCTTGACGCCGATTGGCATCCTAAGCTTCCGGACCAAATCGCCCTCTTTAAAGCTGTTTCTGCACAACCTTCTTATCATAATGGCGGGCGACCCTCGCCTTATTCTGCTCTATTTTTTCCAATGCATCCAGCCGATTTTGTACTACATCTTCTAATTCATCCATCATCAATCCGTAGTACTTGATCGGCCGAAAGCTTTTGTTGCAACTCAATCCTTACGGAGCCGATAGCTGTCTCCCATGGCGATGCGGCTTCGTGCCCATATACCGAGCTGATACGGCGCAACTTGCATGGCCCCATGCCGTGACATACGATAAGCCCACAAAGCGTCCATCAATTTCATGTGCCACTTACGAGGATACTCTTGTATTTTCCGCTTGATTAACTTGATCGAGACTCTTATTTGCCGCTTCGACTTGGCCATTGGCTTGGGCATAATACGGTGACGAATTAATCAACTTAATTCCCATCTCATCAGCAAAAGATTGAAATTCGTCCGACGTGAATACTGATCCTTGATCTGTCGTGATTGTTTCCGGAATCCCAAATCTATAAATGATATGCTCTTTAACAAACGTTATCACGTCGATCGTCGAAACTTTGCGATAGGGTGCCGCTTCAACCCACTTCGTGAAATAATCTGTAGCTACTAATATGTATTGATGTCCTTTGCTTGATGCTTGGATTTATCGGCCGATCATATCCATGGCCCGGCCTACGAACGGCCAAGGTTTGATTCTTGGATTCATAGGCGACGCGGGCGCCCTCCGTATAGGTCCGAATTTACGGCAATCTTGGCAACTTTTATAATATTTAAAACAATCGGCCAACATTGTCGGCCGGTAATAACCAGCTCGCCTTAGTAGCCACTTCATTTTATGGGCCGATTGATGCGTTCCGCAAATCCCATCATGCACTTCGCTCATTACCACTTTGGCCTCGGTGTCATCAATACACTTGAGAAGCACCCCATCAATTGTCTTGAAAAATAATTGATCATCCAACAGAACATACTTCAAAGCTTTATATCTTATCTTCTTATCTGTAGGTTGAGATGGATTGCTCAAAAAATTTCGAATTTCCGTACGCCAATCGGCTTCTTCAATATCAGCTATCTCTAAGCCGTTTTCGGCGAGCCGATATCCGGATGCTAAGCTGAGCCAAGTTATTTGCTTCAAAGTTCTGCTCTCTTGGTATATGGCTGACTTTAACACACTTGAACCTTTTCATTAACTTACGGCACTTTCTATGATATTGCAACAATATTTCATCTTTACACTCATACTCATCGGCCGGCTGACTCACAACCAACAAGGAATCGCCGAAAATTTCCACAAAATCAGCCCCGGCATCGATGAGTAATTCCGAGTCCTTTTAATACTGCCTCGTATTCGACTTGGTTGTTGGTGTGCGCCTCTACTTGTAATAGAGTATCCACGTATTGCCCCCGAGGCGACACAACAACCAAGCCGATTCCACTTCCCTCCTTGCAAATCGAACCATCAAAGAATACCGTCCATGGCAGCTGGTTCAACGTATCCGGCGAGTGTTCACCGTGTTGCACTATTAAATCAGCCAATACTTGTGCTTTTACTTGCTTTGGCCGATTCATAGCCTAAATCAAACTCCGCAATTGCCAACATCCATTTGCCCAACCGGCCTTTGGGGACCGGAGCCGATAGCATATATTTTACGACATCGGCACTGGCAAACGACGAGTACACTCTTCGGCCAACGAGATAATGCCTTAATTTTGTGCATGAAAAATACGAGACGAGAGACATAACCTTTCCACCTCCGGATACCGTGTTTCTGCGTCAATTAATTTGCGGCTGAGATAAAATATGACCCGCTCTTTTCCCTCCTGTTCTTGAGTCAATGCTGAGCCGATGCACCTATCATCGGCCGATAAATATAACTTAAAGGGTGTGCCTGGCTTTGGCGGAACCATCAACTGGTGGGGACACCAAATATTTCTTGATATCTTCTAAAGCCTTTTGATGGATCGGCTCCCACCGAAATTCTTGATTGGCTTTGAGTTTCAACAATGGCGTAAACACATCAAGTCGACCGGACAAGTTTGAGATAAATCGCCTAATAAAATTAATCTTGCCGATCGGGGAGCTGGAGCTTCGTCTTGTTCGTCGGCGGTTCCAACTTTACGATAGAATCAATACTCTTAGGGCCGACTTCAATTCCCTTTTCATGCACAATAAACCCCGAGAAATTGTCCAGCTGAGACACCAAACGCACACTTGAGCGGGTTCATCTTCGAGGCCGTATTGTCTTGTCCTCTTCAACACTTCTACGAGATCAGCCACATGACTTCCAACCGATTTTGACTTCACCATGACATCATCAATATAAATTTCAACCAATCGTCCGATCAAATCGTGATATATAAAATTCATGGCTCTACGATATGTGGCACCAGCATTTTTTAGGCCGAAGGTCATGACAACCCACTCATATAGTCCCAACGCTCCGGGGCATCCGAACGCTGTCTTCGATATATCTTCTTCGGCCATAAAAATCTGATTGTACCCAGCATTTCCATCCATAAAGCTCAAAATTTTGTTGCCGGCGGCTGCATCAACTAACAAATCGGCGTTTGGCATTGGGTACTCATCTTTCGGAGTCGCCTTATTCAAATTTCGAAGTCAATGCAGACCCGCATCTTTCCATTCTTCTTTTCCACCGGCACAATACTGGAAACCCACTCCGCATATCGGCATGGCCTAATGAAGCCGGCCTCATATAATCCGATAATCTCTTCTTTGACGGCTTCATAATACCTAGGGTCAATTTTCCGAGCCCCACTGCTTATATGGCCGATATCCGGGCTTGGTGGGCAACCGATGTTCAACGATCGATCGGGTGAGTCCGAGCATCTCGCTATAATCCCAAGCAAAACAATCTTTATATTCTTTCAACAAGGCCACTAATTCATCTCTTACTTCTTTACACAATTTCTTGCTAATATATGTCGGCCGAGGCTTGTCTCCATCCCCTATATCTACTTCTTCTAACTCGTCGGCCGACACAAAACCGTGGCCTAATTTTCCGTCTTCGGTTCGTCAATCGGCCGATTCATCATATCCTCGGTGCGTGTATCGATCGGCCGATTGTCCGTCAATTCTCTGTGGGGCCCATCGGAGCGGCCGGGAGTACCGACCCCGGTCACAATAACTCCGTCGTCGGTGATGTTTATGGCCTCCGCATCCCAATACGTGCCCGATAAACAAGGCGAGGCTCTCCGGACCGGCAAACTCGAAATCGGCGGTTGCAATGGTTACGGACTTATCGGCCCGTACGATTTCGACCTTGTTGCCGACCCATTGAATCAAACATTGGTGCATGGTTGATGGGATGCAACGATTGGCATGAATCCGGTCTCTCCCCAACAAAGTTGTGTATGCACCTTTCCCGTCGATGATGAAAAAAGTGGTGGGTATGGTTTTGCTGCCCACGGTGATCTCCATTATTGCGGCCCCACGCACATCTTGACTTCTCCCGCTGTAATCCTTGAGCGTCGGATTAGCCCTCATCATTTCTTCGGCGTCTTCCCGAGCTTGCGGTATGTAGTAGTCGGCATGACATTGACCGCTGCTCCTCCGTCGACCAACATTTTCCTCATTGGTGACCCATTGATGTAGCCGCTAATGTACAATGCCTTGAGATGCAAATGATCGAGTTGAGTGGCTTATCAAATACCGCGGATTCCGGCGTCCACGAGAATCTCCGAAGTCTCCCCAAGCTGGTTCTTCTTCAGCCGAATTTTCATCGGCCGATCCGACAATCCTGGGCATCATGGATATCATATTCACCGCGGCTTCGGCCGGACCACTTGAGACTGCACTTTCGGCCTCCATTCCTTCTTGGGCTTGGACTCATCATCTTGGTCATCTACTGTAATGCCGTCCACCCTTGATTTCCCGACAACGCATTCTTTGAAGCCTCCTCTTTTGGGTTTTCTTGAGCAAACCAGCAGGCACTGCTTGTCCTTCGTTCTCGGTTTGATCACCTCTCGAATCTTCATGGTATTGGTAATCAAACTCTTCTTCATCATTGATTGGCCCCGATCGATCGTGAACGGAGGTTCTCTTTGGCACTACGTATCTTCGTTCATCATATACGTGATCATAGCCGATTGCTCTTACGGGGGCCGATTGTTGAGATTCATAGTTGCGACCAATCGGCCGTCCCTGGTAACTTGACGACCCGACATCACGATACTCTTCCCGGCTAGTGCACTACGGACAGTTCTCGATAGATGGAAGCTTCATGTTTCGGTCCCAGCGATGCTGAAAGAAAGGACAATCCCGGTGTGGGTCAAAATCTTCTCGGCGGACCACGCTTTGCACTGTCTGCCGACTTTGACCGATAGATTCCTGTTCACGTGCCGCTTGATCTCTTTCTTCCCTCTCCCTCTTCCTCTCATATCGGCGTATGAAACCAGCTGATCCACCGCCGATGGTATTGATGTACATCGTATTAGCCGGGAAAGGGTGCCCATCAACTTTCATCTTCTTCTTTACATCAGCTGCTCGCAATACCCCACTTGTCAACTGCCTTACGGATCTCATCTCTCATAGCATAACAATCAACGGTGTTATGATGTGAATTTCCATGCCACTTGCACCACTTAGCCATTTTCTTCAACTCCTCCGGCGTAGGAATTTTGTGATGAGGTGAAAGCTGGATTTTCTTTTCCCGCGACGGCTGATCAAATATCTCGTCGGCCTTAGATAAATCAAAATCATATTTTCTCTCCTTAGGATTGACATGCGGAGAAAATATCGGCCGTTTATTATTAGTCCACTCAACTGCATTAATTCCCTCTTCATCATCTTCACTTGTCGAAATCAGCATAAGCTACACGATACCGCCGATTCCTGGTGAGCTGGAGATTTTCTTCTGGCCAAGCTGCCCTACGTGTCGAGCTGTGCCGGCCCATCAAACTCATGTGGGGTAAACTTTTCTTTGATGTTGGAGAATAGCCCCGCATAAGCGATCTCGGCCAAGCTGTTGCTCTGTCGGGTTCAGATTGTAGCATCGTCCCCTCGGAGTCCTGAACCTACGTATATAATCGGTCCACTGATTCCCCCGATTTCTGTTTCACTGCCATTAAATCGGACAAACTAAGCTCGGTAATGCCCGTGAAGAAGTACGAGTGAAACCTTTTCTCCGAGATCGGCCCAACTACGAATAGAACCGGGCGACAGTGAAGCAAACCATGAAAAGGCCGATCCGGACAACGACGGTGGGAATAGCCTAACCCGCAAAGCCTCCTGAGTAGACGCCTCACCAAGGCTGTGCGTCATACCGGCTGATGTGCTCCATAGTTGATGTGTTATCTTGCCCGAGAAAACTTGGAAAACTCAGGAATTTTATACTTATTGGGTAAAGCCACGGAATCCATCCGGTCGGGGTAAGGTCGCCGATACAATGCACTTTTCTCCTTAGGCTTCAAATCGAGCCGATCTTTCATCATATCGGCGATCTTAGCCATGAGGCTATTCATATCATTGGGTTCAACGGTTGCCGATCCGGTCCCCGTCATATAAGCTGTGTTGGGCTGCCCCCGAGTCGGGTGTATCAAGCGGCCGTTTCCAGAAATCCCGGTGCCGGTGGCCGGGAACGGTGTACGCGGAGCGATTCCATAATTCATGGCCGATTGGATCGGCCGTCCGATCATGAATCCCTGTCCCCCGGCCGATGCGGTTGGCTGTGGAATACCGAGATATCGGCCGTACTATAGTGGGTGAGTTCTCAATTCTGCTCGGGCCGGTATTTGGTACGTAGAAGAAATTAGGCTGCTTGTGCCATCTGCGGGACCGCTGCCACATTGGTCGCTGCCCCTAATTCAGAAGTCGGTTGTTGTACATCTTGTTTGTCGCCCTCCTCCGTTACCGACTTCTTGGGGCCACTTGTCATCCTCTTTGCACTGGCTGGGTCGTGCTTGGTACTTGCATTTGCATTGTCCTTGCCAGGCCATAGGTGAGGTGGCATGCCGTACGGGGGCTGAAACCCTGCTGGCGGTGTGGTATTACGGAGGCCAACTCCCTGAATTGGTCGTACAAGAGTGCCAAAAGGCTGAGTGTACGCAGGTCCGAGAATATCCTTCGGTGAACGATCTGCCATCAAGCTGTGTCCTTGATCAAATTTCCGATGGTGTTGGTCAACACGCACTGATTGATTGATTAGGGCCGATGAACGGACGAGTTGACCATATCATCGAGTTGGTTGGCATCCGGCGGTCTCTGGGCTTTGATTTGGTCTAGTTCTTCCGGATGCGAGAATCGAGGGATGTCTCCTTTTGTGGCCACTACGCCACGTGTCACTTTCGGGGCTTGAAAGTACTTTTTCATTGCTTCGGCCAGGTATTCTTGGTACTGCAGCTTTTGTTCTGTCGTCATCTTCCCCCGAGGCCGAAACCTCGTTGTCATCAGAAACTTCTCCATGCCCTTTGCCATCCGTCCTAAGAGGAGCTGGAACAAAAATCGGTCGATTTTCAGCATCGACCATTGGTGTTCCGTCCTCCCCGACAGCCTTGCATGTACGACATCTTGATCTTGGTTGCTTCGTCCTAAGGTCCCACTGGGCGTGCCAAAAAGTGTGTTGACGTCAAAAGTCGCCAACACACCGTTGTCCGGAGAGTCCACCGAAACCCCGGGCGATGCAGGGTCCTGTGCTCCCAACGGACCGGCTCGGCTCGCCGATTCTCGTGTGCGCTGGTGCGTGCCGGATGGTTTTCCTGCAAACCAACAAAGACAATAAAAGGTGTAAAATTCCGGGTCATCGGCCCGGATAGACCGATGTGCAGCCATGGCCGATTACGGCGTAAGATAGACAAAATCGGCCATCGACGAGGGAGCAGCACGGCCCATCCATTTATGTATTAAATGCCAGGCAAACGAACTGTGATACAAACGATACGAAATCGGCCGACGCTATAACATGCGATCGGTGGCTAGCAGCCGATTTCGTCGGTAAACGATCAAATCATTAAGACTTTGCAAGGATGCATTATCGAATAAAATGTAAACAAGGTAATTATTAATGGGATGTAATTAATTTGATAGCAAGAAGATGGTTTAATCATCAATTAGATCAATAAATCGGCCGATCAGGCATCCAGCCGATTTTGCCATTGATTATAACAATGAGTTATTAGATCGTATCTAGATGTATGATGATGATCAATGAAATCGTACTAATAACTCGGGTCCAAAAGCGGTTTTAACAGATTTAGCTAATTGAACATAAAACAGCTAATGAACGTGATAAGCAATCGGCTAAACACTCCGAAAGAACGAGTAAGACAAATACAACCACACGGATCCCGAATCGACCGGTCGCTCCAACGGGACAAGTCAGCGATGGCACACGGCCGGACCAGGTCTAACGGCCGCGCACGCACGGCCGATTCGGGACAAGCATAATCATAAACGCCTTAACTATGAAAGTAAATCTACATCCTATCCAATCGGCTGCATGCGCCTAGGACAAGTCAACTATCGCAAAGGCAAACACGGGACACGTCAAGCTGAATCCGCACGGTCGAATCGGCTAAGATGTAAAAGAAATCTCATAGCGGCTACGTGACTCGAACGACCAGATCCGAGCCAATCGGCGTTGTGAGCAAAGGCTGGGACGGGGAGGCGGGACAAGTCAAACTACCTCCACCACGAGCCCGGACCGGGTCGACTTGACTCATCCCGGCCGATACTCACTACGACGGTCGAAAACAGATCTGGTCGCCGGATAACTAGCAATTAAGCCATCTAATTACGAACAATGCGCCGAGAATTAGACGACATAATTACCTTGTCAAGCCAACTTGTTGTCGACCGGAGCCCGAAGATCCCCGCGAAAACGGTAAAGACTTGACGAGAAAATTAGGGTTTGGCGATGCGCCGAAAGTTGTATTGGATGTGAATCGAGTTTACGGAGTTACATCCGAGTACAAATTTATACCCGGCACAAAGAATCCTACTCGGACCCTCTTCGGGCCGATTTCCTAACCGACTAGGATCCTCTTCCAAAATTAAACTATTATTTCTAATTTTACAACGTGGGCCGGGCCCATCAATGTTATGCTCTTACGTTGGCGTTCGCGCACGATTCTCGGGAGGGACGCGCCCTTTACTCGCCCAAGCGGCCGTCGGCCTTACGCCCACCGGCCCTCTTTGACCTATAGTCGCTGACAATGGGTCCCTTGGTCAAAAACCGGCGTCAACGGATTATAGCGAGATGCCCGGACTCGCCCGATCGATCGTTGAACATCGGCCGCCCACCAAACCCGGATATCGGCCGTATAAGCGTGGGGCTCGGAAAATTGACCCTAAGTATTATGAAGCCGTCAAAGAAGAGATTATCGGATTATATGAAGCCGGCTTCATTAGGCCATGCCGATATGCGAGTGGGTTTCCAGTATTGTGCCGGTGGAAAAGAAAATGGAAAGATGCGGGTCCGCATCGACTTCAGGAATTTGAATAAGGCGACTCCGAAAGATGAGTACCCAATGCCAAACGCCGACTTGTTAGTTGATGCAGCCGCCGGCAACAAAATTTTGAGCTTTATGGATGGAAATGCTGGGTACAATCAGATTTTTATGGCCGAAGAAGATATATCGAAGACAGCTGTTCGGATGCCCCGGAGCGTTGGGACTATATGAGTGGGTTGTCATGACCTTCGGCCTAAAAAATGCTGGTGCCACATATCGGAGAGCCATGAATTTTATATATCACGATTTGATCGGCCGATTGGTGGAAATTTATATTGATGATGTCATGGTGAAATCAAAATCGGCCGAAAGTCATGTGGCTGATCTCGGAGAAGTGTTGAAGAGGACAAGGCAATACGGATCGAAGATGAACCCGCTCAAGTGTGCTTTTGGTGTCTCAACTGGACAATTTCTAGGGTTTATTGTACATGAAAAGGGAATTGAAATCGGCCCCAAGAGTATTGATTCTATCGTAAAGCTGGAACCGCCGACGAACAAGACAAAGCTCCAGTCCCTGATCGGCAAGATTAATTTTATTAGGCGATTTATCTCAAACTTGTCCGGTCGACTTGACGTATTTACGCCACTGTTAAAACTCAAGGCCGATCAAGAATTTCGGTGGGAGCCGATCCATCAAAGGGCTTTAGAAGATATCAAGAAATATTTGGTGTCCCCGCCGGTGATGGTTCCGCCAAAGTCGTGCACACCCTTTAAGTTATATTTATCGGCAGATGATAGGTGCATCGGCTCGCATTGACTCAAGAACAGGAGGGAAGAGAGCGGGTCATATTCTATCTCAGCCGCAAATTAATTGATGCAGAAACACGGTATCCGGAGGTGGAAAGGCTATGTCTCTCGTCTCGTATTTTTCATGCACAAAACTAAGGCATTATCTCGTTAGCCGAGGAGTGTACCGTGGTTTGCCAGTGCCGATGTCGTAAAATATATGCTATCGGCCCCGGTCCCCACAGGCCGGTTGGGCAAATGGATGTTGGCAATCGCGGAGTTTGATCTAGGCTATGAATCAGCCAAAGCAGTGAAAGCACAAGTATTGGCCGATTTAATAGTGCAACACGGTGAACACTCGGCCAAATACGTTGAACCGGTGCCATGGACGGTGTTCTTTGATGGGTCAATTTGCAAGCAAGGAAGTGGAATCGGCTTGGTTGTTGTGTCGCCTCGGGGGCAATACGTGGATATTCTATTACAGTAGAGGCGCACACCAACAACCAAGTCGAATATGAGGCAGTGTTAAAAGGACCGGAACTACTCATCGATGCCGGGGCTGATTTTGTGGAAATTTTCGGCGATTCCTTGTTGGTCGTGAGTCAGCCGGCCGATGAGTATGAGTGTAAAGATGAAATATTGTTGCAATATCATAGAAAGTGCCGAAGTTAATGAAAAGATTCAAGTGTGTTAAAATCGGCCATATACCAAGAGAGCAGAACTTCGAAGCAAATAACTTGGCTCAACTAGCATCCGGATATCGGCTCGCCGAAAACAGCTTGGAAATAGCCGATATTGAAGAGGCCGATTGGCGTACGGAAATTCGAAATTTTTTGAGCAATCCATCCCAACCTACGGATAAGAAGATACGATATAAAGCCTTGAAATATGTTCTGTTAGATGATCAATTATTTTTCAAGACAATTGATGGGGTGCTTCTCAAATGTATTAATGACACCGAAGCCAAAGTGGTAATGAGCGAAGTACATGATGGGATTTGCGGAACGCATCAATCGGCCCATAAAATGAAGTGGCTGCTAAGGCGAGCTGGTTATTACCGGCCGACAATGTTGACCGATTGTTTCAAATATTATAAAAGTTGCCAAGATTGCCGTAAATTCGGGCCTATACGAGAGGGCACCTGCGTCGGCCATGAATCCAGTGATCAAACCTTGGCCGTTCGTAGGTCGGGCCATGGATATGATCGGCCGATAAATCCAAGCATCAAGCAAAGGACATCAATACATATTGGTAGCTACAGATTACTTTACAAAGTGGGTTGAAGCGGCACCCTATCGCAAAGTCTCGACGGCCGACGTGATAATGTTTGTTAAGGAGCATATCATTCATAGATTTGGCATTCCGTAAACGATCACGACAGATCAAGGATCAAGTATTCACGTCGGACGAATTTCAATCTTTTGTTGAAGAGATGGGGATTAAATTGATTAATTCATCGCCATATTATGCCCAAGCCAATGGTCAAGTCGAAGCGGCAAATAAGAGTCCGATCAAGTTGATCAAGCGGAAAATACAAGAGCATCCTCGTAAGTGGCACATGAACTTGATGGACGCTTTGTGGGCTTATCGTATGTCACGGCATGGGGCCATGCAAGTCACGCCGTATCAGCTTGTGTATGGGCACGAAGCCGCATCGCCATGGGAGACGGCTATCGGCTCCGTAAGGGTTGAATTGCAACAAAAGCTATCGACCGGTCAATACCACGGGTTGATGATGGATGAATTAGAAGACGTGGTACAAAATCGGCTGGATGCATTGGAAAAGATAGAGCAGAATAAGGCGAGGGTCGCCCGCCATTATGATAAGAAGGTTGTGCAGAAACAGCTTTAAAAGGGGCGATTTAGTCCGGAAGCTTAGGATGCCGATCGGCGTGAAGGACAATCGGTTTGGTAAATGGTCGCCTAATTGGGAAGGACCTTATTTGATTAGCCGATCGGCACCGGGTAATGCATATATTTTGAAAGAGTTAGCAGGGGAAGAATTCGGCCGAGCACTTAATGGGAAGTATTTGAAGCAATATTATCCTAGTATTTGGATTAATTCATAGTGTTCGGCCTAAAAGAGACTACAGCCGATGTCGATGCACATCGCTTGAGACGGCCGATACCGAGAGTATCGCCCTTAGCCAAAAAATATAAAAGCAAAACGCAGGAAGTCACGTACAAATAAGTTACAGCTCGATGTTTTAAACATCGTCTTCGTATGGCCGATATTACCGTATATCGCCCTTAGTACAAAATATTTACAACAAAATCTTGTTCAAGTCCTATTACATCTAAGCACGATCGACGGCCTCGCCGCGGGACAAAAGGTCTTGGACGGTAGATAATGCACGGGCCAGCATGGAGTCAAGTTTGGCCATGACCAACAGGTCATCCTCGATGGGGCCGACATCGCATGCGCCGCGGCGACCATCTTGTCGGCCGCTTGGATTGCTTCGTCCGTCGTCCTCTCGTTGGGCCGCCACATCAACCGACAACCGTGCAATGGTGGCTTCCAGGGCCGCCGCCTCCTTCTCCTTGAGAGCCGCCGCTGCTCTCAAATCGGCAATCTCCCGGTTGATTACCCGCAGCTTCACCCCGCCGATTTGAGAGTTGCTCTTGCATCTCCAGGGTCTTGCGGGCCTCCTCCTCGAACGCTTGATGGAGCTCTCGGCGAGTAACGCAGCTTGCCGTTGCTCCGCGTGGCGAGCCAAACGCTCGCCGGGCACGGATGAAGTCCATCCGCCAGCACTCCATGTATGCCACGCGGTGCGAGCATCGCGCACATCATCCGGGAGCTCGGTCCGGACCTCCAAGTACCGCGCCCGGATGGGGTGGGCGTCGGCCACCAAGCATTCAACCGAGGACGCTCAAGCCTCGCGCGCGATTTCGGCCATGATGATAAGACCGTAGGTAGGTACCGAAATCGGCGCAGACGAGGGAAGCCGAGCGCCCGAAATACCAAGAAAAATAAGATAAAACTAATGATCAGCGACGAATCAAGGAAGAAATAGTAAAAACAAACCCGCGAAGCGCCGACGCGAATCGGCCGGACGTCCATCGGCCGTGCCATTGAACCCACAGGTTCGTGTGTTCCAAGCAGCTCTCGGCCGGCCGATCCACCTTCACCAGCCGACATCCTCGGAGGCGGCATCGGCGACGCTCCGCCAGCCGGCTCGTCGGCAGCGGTACCTTCAAGAGAGGCCGCGGGCGGCTCCCGGCCGCCCGATTCTTCGTCGCCAGCGGTGCCTTTGGGAGAAGCCGTGGGCGACACCTGGCCGCCTTGTTCGGCTCGGCGACGGCCTCAGGAGACGCAGCCGATCCGAGCGAGTTGGGCTCTCCGTAGGGTTTGGATCGGCCCGGCTTGGTACGACTTCAGTGCTCCGGAGCTGTTTGAATCGGCCTTTCGTGCGTCGGCGTCCCGGCCGTGGAGGAGTCGGCAGCGGATCGGCCTATCGTGTGTTGACGTCCGAGCCCGAGGAGAAGAGACCGCCGATTCCTCGCTAAGAACTCATAATTAGACAAGCATGTTAAGAGAAAAGAATCGGCGATCATGCAATAACAACCCGACGCAACGGAGACGGTTCGCTATAGTAATCCGGGTCGACGAGCGCACAGTGCCGCTTTAGCAGCCGCGCGGTATCGCTTCGGGCCCGAGTCGACCCGGCAGCCGGCACATTAGCCTTCCTCTTTTGGGGGCGGCCGTTTTGGTTTTGGCCTTGCGGACAGCTGGCGCCTCGACTCATCGCCGCAAATATTTGAGCGGGAGTGCGGTCGGTGAAGCCGATGTTCGGAACGATTGGGCTCGGCAATAAATATGCAATCGGCCGGCCACCGATGCTTTGGGTCGGCGGCTCCTCCGAGTCCGACCGAAAGAGAGGATACAAGGATGAGCATTTGGAGTGGCCGATTTCATTTACAAAATCGGCCTTACAAAAATAAATCAGCTACACGTACCTCGGCGAAAGGTTCTCCCAGGACTAGGCCGGAGAAGAAGGAAGCGGTGTTCCGGCCGCGAAGGTGCCGGTTCCACTCACCCCACCAACGGTCAAAAAGGCGGGTACTCCGGGGCGCCGGGGAAAATCCGGCCAAGTCACCGGTGACGACATCGGCGGTGCGGCCGATGAGCCAATTCCACCGAATGGCATTGTCAACAGCAGCCCGCGCCTTTATCTCGCCCCACATAGAAGAGGTCGGGGGCAACCGGCCGAAGCCGAGTTGGCGGGCCGCTACCGACGGGTGGTAGAACTCATAGGAGCAGAAGGCCTTGCTCCCAAGCAATAAGTCCCGTCGGCAGCAGACAGGGCGGAGGCGGTGGTGAAGATCTTGACCGCATCCCCGTCGGCCGTTGGGAAAGTTGGGTCGATCGTAAAAGGAGTGTCATATTCCCTCTCGAAGAAATCAATGTACGGGTACCAATCCGTACTTTCGTCGTTGAGGCCCTTGTAGAAAGCGGCGAACCAATACGCCAGGTTCTTGTCCGACATGGCCGCCCCGGTGCCATGGATAACGCCTCCCCGAAAGAGATGCACCGGCTGAATCGGGCGCGCCGATTCGGCGTAGTCGCCGGGGAAGTTGAGCACGCCGAGGTCCAGTATCGATGGCCTTGGTGGTATGAAGGGTCAGCCACATTTGGATAAACCACCAAGGGCCACCCAGTGTTTTTGACCGATCGGCCGGCGCGCAGCTCCACCGAAACCCGGTGAAGAAGGAGGTACGCCGATCCCGTAAGATACTTGCCCATGGGAAGGGCATAGCCGTCGGCCAGCCTATCGGCCATTGGCAGAAAATTGTTTGTGGGGCTCACGCCGACCCCACAAAAGAAGAAGTGGTCGAGCCACATGTTGAGGAAGGCAACATGCTCGCGGCGATCGACCGTGCCGTGCCCCTTGTTGTAGGTCTCGAATATAGACCTTCCAACCCCCGGTGTCTTTAGGGTTGATCCGGTGGGAGGACTTAATGCGGACAGCATCCGGAGTGGCCTCCGCCGTGATGTTCGGATCGGCCAACATGACCGTATCCAATAGGGTCATGGTAGCCGGCCGTGGCCGAACATGAAGCAGCTCAGGGCGTCTCGACCGTAAATAGCAAGCGGCCGCCAAGCAACGGTTCATTCTTCCGGTGATCGGCCGGAGACAGCTTGATGGCATGGGCGATGCCGATGTTGGCCCAACCTTGCAAATAGACGGCCGACACCCGGTTATACCAATCACGCCATCCTACGACGGGGTCGGCCATGACCGGAAGCCGTTGGCCCACTCGGCCGATAGCGGGATCGTTGCCGAAACGGAACCCGGTCCGTTTCGGCACGTATGAGGTCTCGTGGGGTCGGGATCGCCCATAGGACCCAAGAAGAAATGAGTCGGGATGTTGGACGGAATAACGACTTGGTTCCGGATCTCCTAAAAACAAGAAATAGGGCTAAAATGAGAAGCGGAACGGGAAGAAGATAAACCGTGAAAATGAACAAGAACAAGAACGCGAAGAAAAAAAACTGCAAAGGTAGAAAAAAGGGATGCCCAAATGTACATTACCTCCGGAACGGCGTTGGTGGTGGCGACGACGCGGCCGGCGGCGGTGACGCAGCGGCAAGCAACAACGGGGTTCATGGTCGCCGGAGAAGAAAGACGGCGACGGCGCGATGAAAAGCTGAAAAGGCTCGAGGAGGAAAAGGTCGCCGAACAGAGAAAGATGAAGGCCAAGGAAAGGAAGCGGATGGGAAATGACCGGGGTGGCTCCGGGTTTTATGGAGGAATGACTGGCAAGAAACCGGCGCGATAAAAGAGAATCGTATCGGTCCGACGCATGCGTTGCATACCCCGCACCGGGGGACATGTGTTGACGCCGGTTTTTGACCAAGGGACCCATTGTCGCCGACTATAGGTCAAAAGAGGGCCGGTGGGCCGAAGGCCGACGGCCGCATGAACGAGTAAGAGGCGCGTCCCTCCCGGAGTCGTGCACGGATGCCAACCGAAGAGCATAATATTGATGGGCCCGGCCCACGTTGTAAAATTAGAAATAATAGTTTAATTTTGGAAAGAGATCCTAGTCGGTTAGGAAATCGGCCCAAAGAGGGTCCGAGTAGGATTCTTTGTGCCGGTATAAATGTGTACCCGTGTGTAACCTCGTAAACTCGATTCACATCCAATACAACTTTCGGCGCATCGCCAAACCCTAATTTTCTGTCAAGTCTTTACCGTTTTCGCGGGGATCTTCTGGGCTCCTGGCCGACAATACGTTGGCTTGATAAGGTAATTATGTTGTCTAGTTCTCGCGCATTGTTCGTAATTAGATGGCTTAATTGCTAGTTATCCGGCGATCGGATCTGTTCTTGATCGTCGTAGTGAGTATCGGCCGGATGAGTCAAGTCGACCTGGTCCGGCTAGTGGTGGAGGTAGTTTGACTTGTCCTACCTCCCCGTCCCAGCCTTTGCTCGCAACGCCGATTGGCTCGTATCCGGTCGTCCGAGTCACGTAGCCGCTATGAGAATTCTTTTACATCTTGGCCGATTCGATCGTGCGTATTCAGCTTGACGTGTCCCGTGTTTGCCTTTGCGATAGTTGACTTGTCCTAGGCGCATGCAGCCGATTGGCTAGGATGTAGATCTACTTTCATAGTTAAGGCGTTTATGATTGTGCTTGTCCCGAATCGGCCGGCGTGCGCGGCCGTTAGATCTCGGTCCGCCGCGTGCCATCGCCTGACTTGTCCCGTTGGAGCGACCGGTCGATTCGGGATCCGTGTGGTTGTATTTGTCTTACCGATCTTTCTGAGTGTTTAGCCGATTGTTTATCACGTTCATTAGCTGTTTTATGTTCAATTAGTGCCAAATCTGTTAAAGCTGCCTTTGAACCCGAGTTATTAGTATGATTTCATTGATCATCATTATCCATCTAGGTAGATCTAATAACTCACTCGTTATAATCGATGGCAGAATCGGCCGGATGCCCGATCGGCCGATTTATCGCTTCCGATTGATGATTGAACCATCCTTTTGCTATCAAATTAATTACATCCCATTAACAATTACCTTGTTTATATTTTATTCGATAATGCATCCCCGCAAGGTCTTAATGATTTGATCGCTCACCGACGAAATCGGCCGCTAGCCACCGATCGTATGTTATAGCGTCGGCCGATTTCGTATCGTTTGTATCACAGCTCGATTGCCTGGCATTTAATACATAAATGGATGGGCCGTGCTGCTCCCTCGTCGATGGCCGAATTTTGTCTATCTTACGCCGTAATCGGCCACGGCCGCACATCGGCCTATCTCGGGCCGATGACCCGGAATTTTACACTTTTTATTGTCTTTGTTGGTTTGCAGGAAAACCATCCGGCACGCACCAGCCGCACACGAGAATCGGCGAGCCGAGCCGGTCCGTTGGGAGCACAGGCCCTCGCGTCACCGGGGTTTCGGTGGACTCTCCGGACAACGGTGTGTTGGCGACTTTTGACGTCAACAATAGCAAAATTATTGATCGAATAGTCTCTCCCCGAAATTGATTGCCATTCCACACTATTAGCAGACCACTGCGAGGCTCCCACGTGAGGGGGAGCACACAAATTGATTCAAGTGCCTCGGGGCAGAATTTCTTGATGTAATTGATATCAAAGTTTTCTCTTTTAGTTCTTGTATGCTTAAGATACTGCAGGCCGTTTCTGAAATTTTGTCTCCGATGCTATCCCATTTGCTCTGGGAATTGATCCCCCTAACATTCCATGAAAGAAATTTCCAATTGCGTGTGTTATCCATAATCAATTAGCAGCATGTAGAAGAGCAACCGGCTATAACAAGTGGAAAGCCAAATAAAGCAAACACCCAAAGACATAGTAAAATAAAGCCGGCAGATAAACCGAAAAGCCCCATAGATCATCCGAATATCGAGGGGCTTGATGTTTGACATAAACCGGGTTTAGAGCTAATTTATTACAACCTTGTCTAGAGACATGAAAAGAAAGACAGAGTATCCGAGCCATAGGCTTAAAGCGGACCACGTGAGTACAGAGGCTGAAGCCTCCCGTCACAAAAGGAATTCCTAGCTGATTAACCATTGATGAGATCATCGGCGTTCAGTGCAGCAGAATCGAGACAAAGACCAAGCATCTATCCGCACAAAACCCACAAAGAATAGCCCTGAATATTTTCCATGGAGAGGTGTGGGCAGGCCCGGCATCTCTCGTTGTTCATATTGCGGATGGGCTCATACATGGGCTGCTCTTCTTCCGGGTGGACAATCTGCGGGGAACAGAGTTGAGCGAGGCCACTGGAACTAAAGCAAGTTCATTGTCACCCTCTTCCGGTTCTTCTCGGAATAGCTTCAGCAGCATGAGCTTCAGGATGCGATGGCCGTCCCTCTCGCGGTCCAGAGCTTGGGGAGCGGCGGGAGCCGCGCCTCGAGAAGGAAACGTCCATAGGCGTGCGAGAGTGGCGAGCCCGACGCTTTTACCCGAGCGCTTCGGGAAGGCAAGCACCGTCCGTGATGATCAGCCTCCTCTTCCGAGCCCGAGTGAGCCCGGCGTAGTTGCAGAGGGGTTCAGCTCATGATTTCTTTTTTCCTCAACCGAGGCTTTGAGCGATAAATAAACATCATCTAGCTCGAGTGAGTCGAAGGTAAAACCATACCCTTATCCACAATAAATTGCCCAATTGAATTGATGACGAGAAGGAAAAAGAGAAGGCCTTAGAACATTCACCCGGGCATTCATCCGAGCAGGCACCGAGCAGAGACATCAGCCGGTGCAGGAATGATCGTAGCTTGAGGTGGTGATCCCCCGATTTCAAGCGTGAGATCATCATCCGGCTGGGTGGGTTGTGCTTCGGCTCCTTTTCCTCTACATTCTCGCCCTCCGAGCCTACAACAGCGAGAGCGGAGATCTTGGTCCATTCGGACTTGCATCCGCCGGGGATCAATGGCTTCCAAATTTTCCATGGGCTGCACATCGTTGTTCACTTCCCCTCCGAGGGCCTCACCAACTTCGGACGCAACATCTACATGGACATTGCCCAATGGCCCCATCCAGCAGGGTGCCAGGTGGGGCGAGAGGATGAGCAAGGCCATGCGGCGGGACCGGCATTTCATCCGGCATAGTCCGAATATCACGGCGGGAAAGCATAAAGATTTGTACGGTCCAGGATTTTGCTCCTCCGCCATAACCAGTGGAAACTACAACATCCGGTCGAATGTGGCGATCATCATGAACAACAGCCTTAACAATCGACGCGACGTAACTTCCGGCTCGTGGACATGCTTAAGCAGAGCAAAACTCGAAATAGCCTTAGAGATTGCACCAAAGGATCTACCATCTAACGGATAGCAAAGCAAGCATCAACCACACTTCTCTATCAATGTCTAGGGAGCTAGCATTCCGAGCTTCATCATGTTTCTGGAAGTGGACATGGTACTCACCAAAGGGGATCGGTTGCAGATTGAGAAAACGTTGCCGCTCCGGGGAGAAGCGAAACAGACGAAAGCTTCCCCTATCGCAGAGGGCTGGATCTCCACATTGGGCGCGTTGTAGCGGATGCGCAGCTCCCCGGCGAGCTCTCTTTGCAAGACTCCGAAGTCCCTCTTGTCCACCGGCGGATGGAAGGAGGCTATGGCGACATGCTCGAAGTTTGTCTCTCGCCATGGATCCAAGGAACACTCCGGTGCGATCCGGCGGGCCAATGTAGTTCACATCAACTAGGGCAAAGCCCCGAGGGACATGAGGCCTAGGATCCACCGGAAGTTAGCCATTGGTGCCGCCGGAGAGGATGGCGAAGGCACCAAGGGTTTTGTCTGGTGTCTCGGTGGTTGGTTTGGAAGGCGAAGGGTCGGTTGTGAAATTCCTAGAAGAGGAAGAAGCTAATAAAAGCTTAGGGGTGGATCTCTCGGTGGGCCGCAGCAGAATGGGCATTAGATGGGCCGACTTGCTTAGATTTCTGGTACATAAATTAACTTGATCTTTGCTTTTTTGTTTAACATACGATCACGAGAAAATCGGCAGGAAAAGCTATCATGTCCATAATTGAAACGGATACGGCATCTTATGTCGTTTTTACAAGTAGAAACCTTGTTACTAGAGGCAAGACAACGAAAACATCTAACCCGGAGAGGATCTTGCCGCAGATACCGCTGCCCAAAATTTGAAATTTGAAAACCACGAAGCGAGGAACCCGGATCATGAAAATTCATCACAGGAGAGGACCGCCGAATAGACTCCGCGATCTCTCGAATGATCGATTCCGACGAGAAATTCTTCTTGAAATAATCATCCGGGTAGTGCAAACGCTTGAAGACTCGACATGGCTTCATGCCCTTTAACAATCGCAGACATAACTTTTTTACCTCTGGAAACCAAATGCTACTCATCGTCTTGTTCTTGATCCCATTTGCATTTCTCGTTTTTCCAGTGAGGGCCACCATTGCTCCAAAGGGCAAAGTGAGCCTTGAAAAGATTGCGATCGAAGCTCTTGAGGCGATAGATCATAAGACCCACCAATTTGGAAGAAACCGAAAAACGGTAGCACCAATCCTTGAGCCACGGAACTTGAAAATCTTCGACTTTGCCTCCAATGCAAGCTTGAAGGATAAGCGCAACCGAATCCCGGTTGACCCGGAGTGCTGAACAGGAGAAGGACACCACCAATTGAAATCCCAGGGAGGAGGTGATCGGAGACACCGAAGACCCAAAGCGATGGAAAACCAGCTCCCGGAACTTCTTTCCAGGAGAAAAATCGAGATCCGAGAGACCCACCATGATTGCGGGAAAACCGAAGCCGAAGGGTGGACGCCGGCGTCGGAGTGGACGGGAGCAGAGAAGAAGGGAGTGGACGCCGGTGCCGGAGTGGCGATCGGCGGTGGCGACAGGCAAGGAGTTACCGGCGGTAATCGGAGATCGCTCGCGGGGCCTTAGAATCGCCGATCCGAAAAACCCGCGCCATAGTGCTTTAGATGCTCATAGTATTCCTTTGCGTCGAGGCCGATTATTGATTATTTTTATTCTCC
>JAUNZO010003543.1:0-10094 GCA_031894775.1 Chloris gayana | reverse complement strand
AATTGAGTAATATAGAAACTTATTTTTATTTATATTGATTAAATAAGGATAAAGTCCACTTTACTTCTTTCAACTATTACCGAAGTTCACTTAACCCATAAACTATAAAACAGTCATTCACTTTCTCTCCTTAGACGATTTTGCTAAGTGATTTTGCTACCCTGGTGGCTAGGGAAGGCTCAAGCTCACTTGACAGGAACCCGCAAGGTGGTGGTAGTAGGCATGGAGGTTAGTGAGGTTTTCGTGCGCAGTACCGGACACGCGCGAGGGGTGATGCCAAGGTGGAGGTGGATTGAGCTTATGTCGAGGCTCATGAGCATGTGACGGTCTTCCGCGTTTGTAGCAATAACGCCCAACAATAAATACCTACGTTGAGCACCGGTGAATGGTATTGTAACTTGGAGGGAGTAAAATAAACTGTTTCATAGTTATTGAGGTTCACTAGACTTAGGTGATATTTGGAGGGAGTAAAGTGGCGTTTATCCTTTAAATAATAATTACAATGAGAAACTTTGATGATTATATTTAAATTTTATAGTTTAATACTTAAATAATGTAGTTTCTTTTATTTTCGATCAACTTGTGTGTAAAAGATAGATGTGCTTCAAATTTATTGCTTTTTTCCTTTATAATGATTGAAAATGTATATAAAGAGAAAAAGTTATTGATATCTAACATCTAATTAATAGTGATGAAGAAGCACCGATAATGAGCGAACGTGAATATTATATTTTGTCTCCATCTTATTACATAAATAGTATGAACACTATATCATTATCATAGAATTTTAATCTAAGTTCTATCATGGTATATATAATTTTTCTTTCATAAATAAATATTATAAATATATAGTTCATCAAGAATTCAGGCCACGGTTAGTTCAAACATACACATGTGATTGTTTTACCAATTATTGAAAATGCCAACAACCAAAAATATGTATATAAAGACTAAAAGGCTAGTTCTAATTGCAACCAAAATCTACGAGTCTCAATAAGCGCCAAGACCGAGTAAACATGATTTACTTTTACTTTGAAATATTAATACTCTACTAAAAATATATGGCTTTTGGTTCAATAGATAAACACTCACATTTAATCGTGTTGTGTAATCAATACAGCATATTACACATTTAATCGTGTTGTGTAAGTACAAAATAGTTGATATGACCCTAGTGTATAGCACACCGCCACTAATATTGTGTGTTAAATACATAAGCATAAAATATTGTAAATCAATTGGCCGGCCTAAGTTGAACAATATAAAGTTATAATATAATTTTGTGAGGTGAAATAAAAAAACAACCGGCATGTTTAATTCAGCTCAAGGCCTTAATTACCTTTTGGTACTTGCTTATATTTTTCCCTACATTTTCATCAATAGGAAAAAAATCAATCCATTTGAACTAGATGAAAAATATACTTTGTATTACACATAATAGGTTGGTGCAGACTTCAAAATAATTATTTTAAATTAGTTTAAATAAATTATTTGGGAGAAATAAGGAATTTTATTTTGTCCAAAACCTAAATGAGAAAGCTGCATGCTAAACCAAAAAAGGAATATTATGATTTCTCAAGCATCTTGAGGTAAGATAGCAGAGTAATGGTGGAAGGGTTGTAAAAAATAATTATGTTCGTGAAGGTTCTCTACATAAGATTACAGATATAGATGGTGGGAGGACTAGAAAATGAATGTTGATTCGTGAAGAGTATAGAAGTAAATTGCCAAAGTATGGTAGAAGGGTTGGAAAATAAATGATAATTCATGAGGGGTCTAGACATAAGAATTGTTTAGGCAGATCCAACGATTCATTTTCCTCCGTGAGGAGATCGAGCGGTCTGTAATACATTGGTAACGTGGTGTGATCCTTTTGCAAGAGAACCCACGTGTTTTACAAGAATAAAGTTCTAATTGCAACTAAAATCTACGACTCTCAATAAGCGCCAAGACCGAGTAAACACGATTTACTTTTACTTTGAAATATTAATACTCTACTAAAAATATATGGCTTTTGGTTCAATATATAAACACTCACATTTAATCGTGTTGTGTAATCAATACAACATATTACACATTTAATTGTGTTGTGTAAGTACAAAATAGTTGATATGACTCCTAGTGTATAGCACACCGCCACTAATATTGTGTGTTAAATACATAAGTATAAAATATTGTAAATCAATTGGCCGGCCTAAGTTGAACAAGTATAAAGTTATAATATAATTTTTGAGGTGAAATAAAAAAAACAACCGACATGATTAATTCAGCTCAAGGCCTTAATTACCATTTGGTGCTTGCTTATATTTTTCCCTACATTTTCATCAATTGGAGATAAAAATCAATCCATTTGAACAACATAAAAAATATACTTTGTATTACACATAGTAGGTTGGTGCAGACTTCAAAATAATTATTTTAAATGAGTTTAAATAAATTATTTAGAAGAAATAAGAAATTTTATTTTGTCCAAAACCGAAATCGAAAGCTGCATGCTAAACCAAAAAAGGAATATTATGATTTCTCAAGCATCTTGAGGTAAGATAGCAGAGTAATGGTGGAAGGGTTGTAAAAGATAATTATGTTCGTGAAGGTTCTCTATATAAGATTAGATGGTGGGAGGACTAGAAAATGAATGTTGATTCGTCAAGGGTATAGAAGTAAATTGCCGAAGTATGGTGGAAGGGTTGGAAAATAAATGCTAATTCATGAAGGGTCTAGACATAAGAGTTGTTTATGCAGATCCAACGATTCATTTTCCTCCATGAGGAGATCGGTCGATCTATAATACATTGGTGACGTGGCGAGATCCTTTTGCAAGAGAACCCACGTGTTTTAGAAGAATAGTTCTAATTGCAACCAAACTCTACGAGTCTCAATAAGCGCCAAGACCGAGTAAACATGATTTACTTTTACTTTGAAATATTAATACTCTACTAAAAATATATGGCTTTTAGTTCAATAGATAAACACTCACGTTTAATCGTGTTGTGTAATCAATACAACATATTACACATTTAATCATGTTGTGTAAGTATAAATTAGTTGATATGACTCCTAGTGTATAGCACACCGCCACTAATATTGTGTGTTAAAGACATAAGCATAAAATATTGTAAATCAATTGGCCGGCCTAAGTTGAACGGTATAAAGTTATAATATAATTTTGTGAGGTGAAATAAAAAACAACCGACATGTTTAATTCAGCTCAAGGCCTTAATTACCATTTGATGCTTGCTTATATTTTTCCCTACATTTTCATCAATTGAAAAAAAAATCGATACATTTAAACTACATAAAAAATATACTTTGTATTACACATAATAGGTTGGTGCAGACTTCAAAATAATTATTTTAAATTAGTTTAAATAAATTATTTGGGAGAATTAGGGAATTTTATTTTGTCCAAAACCTAAATCGAAAGCCGCATGCTAAACCAAAAAAAAAAGGATATTATGATTTCTCAAGCATTTTGAGGTAAGATAGCAAAGTAATAGTGGAAGGGTTGTAAAAAATAATTATGTTCATGAAGGTTCTCTACATAAGATTGCGAGATATAGTCTGGTGGGAGGAATGGAAAATGAATGTTGATTCGTGAAGGGTATAGAAGTAAATTGCCAAAGTGTGGTGGAAGGGATGAAAAATAAATGATAATTCATGAAGGGTCTAGACATAAGAGTTGTTTATGCGGATCCAGCGATTCATTTTCCTCCGTGAGGAGATCGAGGCGATCTGTAATACATTGGTGACGTGGCGTGGTCCTTTTGTAAGAGAACCCACGTGTTTTAGAAGAATAAAGATTCATGAAGGGTCTTGACATAAGAGTTGTTTATGCAGATCCAACAATTCATTTTCCTCCGTGAGGAGATCGAGCGGTCTGTAATACATTGATGACGTGGTGTGATTTTTTTGCATGGGAACCCACATATTTTAGAAGAATAAAGATCAGAGACCTAAGTGAACAAGTGCAGGACCCGAGATTTCCATGCTACTTTCGGAATTATTTTTATGTGAAAAAATCCATGTACCAGGTCCACGGGTCCGTCGACTCGGTCTATGGGTTGGGTCTACGGTGCACCGGGGGACTGAGAGATAGGAATAGGTGGAAGTGGAGGGGCTCAATCGCAAAGCAGCGGAACTCACATTGCTCCTTCTTCCTTCGCCGCCGAACACCATGGGCGGCTCTCTGGAGCTCGCGCTGGCGGCGAGGGAGAGGGGGAAGGCGGCCCGGAGACGGGGAAACGATAGCTCGTGCTCTTGCGCGCCCGTATGGAGTGGAAGGAGGCGGCAAGATGGCCGAGATGTGAAGTATTTTGGTGGAGAACGACCATGGTCGGTAGTTCGGGAGAGATTGGAAAAAAATGGAAATACGCCGGCCATGGAGCACGAGGTGGAGCGAGAACGAAGGGAAATGGAGGAGAGGTCGAGGCACGCCCGTTTATATAGTTTGGAGGGGGTGTTCGCGGCCGGGGTGAGCTCACCGGTGGTGGCGAGCTCGCCTGCCATGGCTCGTGCTTTTTGCACTGAGCTCGCGTCGTCCTGCGGGGAAAGCCCAGATGCTCGCGTCGCGGAGCGGGGAGCGAGTTGACGACGGGGTGGCATTTTTGGTCCGGTGCGGAAGGTGCGACCGGGCGGGGCTCGACCGGGAGGCGCCGAGGCGGACAGTGTGCGGCTGCGTCCGGAGGAGGGAGACGACCGGGCGCCGTCGCTGCGTGAGCCTGGGCCGCGCCTTGGCTAGGCCGCGAGGCCTGACTGGGCCGGGGGAAGGTGGCGCACGCTTGGCCCAGGAAAGAGGGACCGGGAGGGTGGGCTAGTGGGGAGGGTGGGCCAGAGAGAGGAGGGTGATTTTGGCCCACGAGAGGAAAAGGATTTATTTTTTCTATTTTCTGGTATTAGGAATTTAGGATGTTTAAATTCAACCCTATTCAAATTCAAACGTGATTCAAAAAATCTAAATTAAATCCTCGGAAAAGAGAAAGTGTCAAATTCAAGAAATACCAAAAATAAATTAAGAAAAATTAAACATACACTTGGTAAGGTTCATTTTATTCTCTCAAAGATTTATTTTCTCTAATTTAATTAATGGGATTTTGTTTTTGCAAAAATCATGAAATCGTGCTATAAATTATAAAAAAAAATAAATTCGTAGCTATTTTCATTGGTTTGATTTATTTTTAAAATTTGGGTGTCATATGTAGCTTCTCCAAATCTTGAGGTGTTGGATAATAGAATACTTCGTAGAACTCTTATGTCACTTACTCCCTTTGATCGACTATTAGCTCAAAGATTAACTTTTATGAAAAATCTACATGCAAGTATGAAATGCCAAATCTTCCTATTTTTGTAGGTAAATTAACGGTCGAAATTGGTACTTAACGAGTCAACAGTTTGTTGACACGTAAGACGATTTTCCGTCAAAAAGGTGATTATCAAGCGTAACGCCATCCTACTCCCTTCGTCCTAAAATATTTTGGTGTCGTTCTCGCTTCCCGAGGAGTCAAACAGTTCCAAATATATATCAAAAAAGTATTAAATTTTATAGCATATAATTAGTATCATTACATAGTTAGTTGAATCTATTTTCGTAATAAACTTAGTTTGAGATATAAATGTTACTAATACTCTCTATAAATGTGGTCGAGTCTTAAGAATATTTGACTGACCTGAATACCATAGCGATAGTTATTGAGATGGAGAGAGTAGAATGAAAACAAAAAAAAAATCAACTAAGATCCATTATGTTGTTAATACATGTGATCCCATACACCACACACAACCGAGATTTTTCATTCCCCCTACGTCGTTTTTTTTAAAGACCAACGATTTTTTGTTTTTAATTATTATATTTTTTTCTAATGAATCCTCATAACTTATTTGGAAGGTTATTTAATTTTAGCTTTATAAGATACGTTACAAGCGCATAGCTCTCGTGTTAAGACTCTAAAGTTGTGTGATAGATCACGACAATATCATCCTAGGTGATTCACGTGTACCCTAGAAAGGAAAAAAAAGATCCAACTAAGATTCATTATGTTGTTAGCACACATGTGTCCCCACCAGCACAAACAATACAGCGCATCTTTTTCATTCCCCCTCCCTCCTTTTTCTTTTTTTTTCCGAAAAAACCAATGTTTTTTATTGTCACCCTATTTGTTCGTGCATCCAACCAAATCGAGGGTGTAATCGGGAGCAACCGAATCGAGAGTGTAATGAGACGGGATGCCTCAATACTCGCCGCTCACATTAAGGAGCAGTGCAAAATGCTTGTCACTCACCATGAAGGATGAGAAAGAGGGGGTAACATCGAGTGAGGGAAGGACTATGGCGGTTGACGGAGAGGCGGTGGGAGGATGGTGCAATGATGGTCGATGGCTAGATGAGCAAGAGGAACTTTAGAATTCGCGATGAAAAACCACTTTGCAGTATATATTATGGGTCCGATAGGCTATGTGAGACCGTGACACACGGTTTACATGCGCCACAACGAGTAGGTCGATTGGGCCATATTAAATGGACCCTCTGTAGGCCTAGACCATGGGCCTACAACCAATCCCATGTGTAGTCTATGACAAGCTATGGATCTGCACAATCCACTGTTCATCATGCCATGCATGGGCCAGATCATATGCCTCTAGGCTAGCCTAGATGGACAAGTATAAGGATACATAGCTTATCTGTGAGGCCCATTTGGTGTAGGAGCATGACACAACGATATTTGTTTCTCATTCAAGAAAAAAGTTTCAACAGCTTGGGCCAGTTGTAAAGAGAAACCAACTATAAAAGTATGAACCGAAAACAAAAATTTCAAAATCTCAATTACAGATATAGGATACAATGGTAGAATTGTCATTGATTGTTTTTTCACATTGATCCTCATATATAACTCATTTGGAAGGCTATTAATTTTTTTACCTTTTTAAGAGAGGCTAATATCTCATTTTATAGACTCCTAAATTGTGTGCTAGATCAGAACAATGTCATCCTAGGTAATTATCAAGCAAGACACTATCTCGGAAAGGAAAGAAAAATATCCATCTAAGGTCCATAATGTTATTAATACACATGTATCCGGTATCCCCACCCAACAGCACACACAAGTACACAACACAGGGGTCCCTTTACACCACCAACAACAACAAAAACCAGCGGTCCCTTTTTCACTCCTTCTCCCTAGTTTTTTTCCCTGCAAACACAAACCCTTAGCCAAATCGAGTAGTAATAAGGCCCCAAAAGAAAAATCAAGGGCTTTTTCTACACTACACTCAAAAAAAAGTATGACTTTGTCTCTTGTACATTGCGTAAAATTGTATTTCTGTGCAGCCACATCATGCCAAAGCCACATCATGCCAAAGAAAGAATTCATTTTAATGATAACAAGATCGCATTATTCCTACATTATCTTCTTCATTATCCTCATGTGTCTTCCACACTTCCTTCTCACCGGTGGTACACTTGCTCCGAACGGAGCTCAGTCCGCAACGCCATGTTTAGACCCGTCCTTGGCACGAAGTGAGTTGCATGTGTAGTAGACAGGTTCACAAAACCGAACAGACCGGCTGGTTTTTGAACTGAAAAACCGGTCCGGTTAACCGAAAAACCACCGGTTAACCGAACTACTACGGTACATAGCTTCGGTTTTGCCTAGCTAACCGATCGAACCGCCCGCTCGGCCGAGACCAGTTTCCTGGTTAACCGGAATAACTTGCCGGTTTTGAACGGTTATGTGAACTATGGTAGTAGGTGGCTTCAGCTCGTGCTTCAGGAGAGAGGTGAAGGCGGTGGGGTCGTGGGAGCCAACAAAGTCGAGCGCAGGAGCCGGAATCATCGAGATAGGTAGGAACGTTGACTTCGAAGCGATCGGTTTTAAAAGAGATGAGGTATGATCATTTATGTCATTTAAAACATATTATGTCTTCTTATAAAAAAATGATTACTAATGACGACAATATCCTCTCTATAAAATCCTACTTTTTACCGTGTCCACAACACAAAGTCAATGGTATCCTAGAAATAAATACTCCCTCTGTTTTTTCTTTGTTGATGTTAGGATAAGGAATTTATTTTACAAATGAACTAATTTTTTTGTCCTAACGTCATAAAAACAGAATGGAGGGAGTACATGTTTGTGATAGATGGAGTCGAGCGCAATGGGCAGGAGCCAGAATCACCGGGATAGGTAGGAAGGTTGACTTCAAAGTGGTCGGTTCTGGAGGAGATGAGCTAGGATCATTTATGTCATTTAAAACATATTATCTCTCATTATCAAAATGATGATTAAAATAGACTGTGTCCTCCACACAAAATCTTACTTTTCACCGTGTCCATGACACAAAGTCTAAGTCAGTGGTATCCTCGAAATAAATACATGTTTTGTGAGGGTCTTCTAAACAAAAATCCCAAAAATCAACTATTTGCATTGCAGTTGTGTTCCAACGACGGCAGAACCTGCCACTGCCACCCTCCAGTAGTAACGCCCACTGTCCTTTGTATTTAGACTATCTCCAGCAAGGCTCCTACTTGGTCCCTATTCAAGATTTAGGGTCTTTGATAAAAAAACCCACTCCAAGTAAAGACCCTACTAGGCTCCTACTTTTTCATGCCAACTCAAATTGCAAATCCAGGACCTCATTCCTAGGGGCCTCCAACTCAGAGCTTTCAAACATGGGTCCTATTTTTTCCTTCTTTTTTTCCTTCTCGCTCTCCTTTCTTTCCTTTTCCTCTCTCCCCCTCTCTCTCTCTCTCTCCGTTCTTTCCTTTTCCTCTCTCTCTCCCTTGCAATTCGTCACCTCTCCCCGCCGGTCGGCTACGCTTGGGCTCCGCTCTCCCCACCGGCTGGCCACGCGCACCTCCGCTCCTCCCCACCGGCCGGCCACACACGCGCCTCCGTCGGCGACCAGCGCCGCCACCGCGCCCCCTCCTCTTCCTCGTTCGGCTCGTTGGTGGCCTCGGCGACGGCGACCGGGCCGTGCGTGGCCCGGATCCGGCGCGTGGCAGGGCGGCGTGACAGCCCGAATCCGACGCGTGGCTGGACGGCACGGTGGCCCGGACCCGGCGCCGAACAAGAGACGCGATGGCCACCCCTCGGTTGTGCTGCCCACCGGCCTCACGCCGCCTCTCCCCTTTGGCCGCCGGCGCCCGGTCCTTCGCACGCCCACCATGAGCGCGAGCCGGCGGATGGCCGCCACCGCCAAGTGCGAGCTTGGACCTGTCCGGAGAGGTCGCTGTCGGACAAGACGGCGAGTAGCAGCAACGACGTAGGCACGCGCGGCACGAATGGTGGCACGGTCGTGGTGGATGCACGAGGAGCAGCGAGGACATACGGGTCCCGTGTCCTGAATCTTTTGTTTTTGTCGCTGGCGTGTGGGTACCACGTAGGCAAGACAAAAGTAGAGGCGCAGGATTTGACATCAAATTTTTCATGCCCAGATTTTTTTTTCAAGCCCCTAAATCTAAAAATAGGGCCCTGGTTTATGCCCTTGCTGGAGATGCTCTTACAGCTGCAAAGTCCTGCCTGCTAGAAGCATTGTTTTGTTTAGGGACGTCATGAGGCGCAAGAATCAGCAGGGTGGCAGCAGCGCGGCCGCAGCGGCGACGGAGAGCGGCAAGGAGGAGGAGATGGAGAAGCAAGCGGAGGAGAAAGGGGGAGATGGGAGGAAGGGGAAGCAGATGGGGAGAGCGGAGAGGAAGCAGGATAGGGAGAAAGAGATGGAGAGAGAGGAGGGGGACGCCACAGCCGCCGGCCATCGATTCTTCAAGGTGTTCTTCCCCGAGCAATCGGGGAACGACCGGTGAGCTTCTTGTTCTCGGTGTTTTATCCGTGGTTGATCCTAGTGGATCCCATATTGTTTCAACCCATGAAAAACAACTAGAGCCTCACCCACAACGACACTCACCATCCCACATTTTCTATCAATCGTTCTTTCTAATTCCCACCCATTAACTCACACCACCGGATCCTCATATACACAGCTAATCCTAAAAGGTAAATTTAATTAATAATGATGTGGCAATGAGCATCATCGAGGGGTTCCTATGCGCACTACGTGAAACAAGTATCTCACGAACATTAGGCTTCTAGTGTCGGAGTTTTTGGG
>JAUNZO010003542.1:0-49957 GCA_031894775.1 Chloris gayana | reverse complement strand
TCGCGATGAATCCATAGGTAAGTGTAAGTTCACAATAGTGAAATTAGTTACTAGGAAATGACATTCGGCTTTCAGTGTGTAATTTGTCAACCTCTCGCAGTTGATCGTTGTCAACGTACCGTGATTGTTTATATGATTCTACTTCCGGCACCTAGCCAGCAGTCTCGTAAAATACTCTGGTTCTCTTGACTACAATATTGGTAAAGTTCATTCGTGTTATTCCTTAATTAAACCCTGCCTTGGTACCAAATCCAGCCAAGACACAACCTACACATGGTTTATAGATGTTGCTTACTGGCTAAGCAACTACTGAATGGTCCAATGCTTCACACGGAAGCTCTAGCAGCCTAGCAGTGTTCCATGTCAACTTCTAAACAACAACATTTCAAATGCTTAACGGGACGGTAAACACAATTCATCACATCGCTAATGCCGTAGCAGCCAAAGCAAACAAAGAAAAAAATCTCTAAAACTGTGGGTCCCTCTCATTCACACGGTCGTCAGTCGTCACAACAGAAAAACTCCACGTCCGCGTTTTTCCCCTGCAACTGTGCGCGTACCGCTGCCGCCGCCCAGTCTACTCTCCCCTCGTCGTCCCCTGCAGCCTACCTTTCTTCTCCCCCGCACAAATCCTCCAACCAATCCCACCGGTTGCTCAGACCCGCCCCGATTCGCCCACCACCTCGCCGCTCCGCCCCTGCCCGCGCGCGATCGGCGGCCCCGGATCCCGCGTGGGTGTTTCCGGCCGCCGAATCTCGGGGGACGGTTCGCTCAGATTTGGTAAGGGCTCGGTTCCTGCGGGTTCAGAGACGGGTTCTCTAGGAGGAGGGACTTGTTCCGCTCCGGATGGAGCGCGGGATCTCGGGGTTGATTCGGGATGGTCTTCGCTGCAGGGCTTAGGGTTTTCGGTCGAGGCGGTCGCCGTCGCGGGCTCGTGCCGCCGGGAGAGATGGCGGCCGTGGCGTGCGCCGAGAGGGCCACCAACGACATGCTGATCGGCCCCGACTGGGCCGTCAACATCGAGCTCTGCGATATCATCAACATGGATCCCGGGTCAGGCCCAACTCTTCTCCAACTCGCCTCTTGCTTGTCTGCCTCTGATTCGTGTAGCGGATTAAAGTTCCTAGTAGCTCGTCCTGATGGCATTCGAGCCCGTTGATTCTGTACCAGTGACTTAGTTTCATCACGTTTTTATTAGCTGTCGCGTCATGTTGAACTTAGCAGTGTTTCGTACTACCTGGTTGCCGGAGTACTCTCCACTAATCTGTGTCAATTGTGATCTGTTCCCATTACTGGCTGCTGCGAATGAATGCTCTTATTGCTTTTGATTTTTATAGTCGGTTTTATTCGCACTTAAGAATTAGGATTGTTTGCGTTTCAAGGGCGAGATATTTATTTGGTGCTGAATAATTCGTGGTTGGTTAGTTGAGTCATGGTCTCAGAGGGCCACCCGTTTGGTGGCATTTGTTGCTGGGGTGAAGTTTGATGTGACATTGTATATTTGGTTATGAATTTGAAGGATAAAGGGATGAGAAATTACACAGGAATTTGACGGTTCTTATTCTGTTATCCTTATTCGAATCTGGGAGCACTTGACAGTTTCTGTAAATCTGTGCATATATACTTTGAAGTGCCTTCGCTCGAGCTGTTTAACGTGTCTGAGGGTGCTTTCATGGCAACTTATGAACTTTTGAGATTGGTAAAATGTTGGTGTGTCATGTCTCGTATTATAGACACTTGCTCTTGGCTCAATGAATAATTAGGTTCTTAGCGTGTTTGGCCTGTTGGATTGCTATTTGATGTTATATTTTGCCTTCCATGATTTCTTTTTGTTTGCAAAGTTGTTAAATACTCCCTCCATTCTTTTTGATGACGTTAGGACAAGGAATTTAGTTCAAAAATGAACTAATCTTCTTGTCCTAACGTCAGGAAAAAGAACAGCGGGAGTATAATTTTAGTTTACTGTAGATTATATTTCATAAGCGCTGATAGAAAAATCTCTTGACCTGCAGACAAGCAAAAGATACACTCAAGCTCCTAAAGAAACGTCTCGGAAACAAGAATTCAAAAATTCAAATTCTGACACTTGTTGTGAGTATTGGAAGACCTTTTCGTTTGTGCATTGTTGTTGTAAATCAGAATTATTTCAGCTTATGAACATTGTTAACAATGTCTGGTTGTTAGTGTTCCATGTTTAGAAGCAGGATGTTGCTAATATATCACATAAAAGTCGCTTATGTACATGTTTCTTCTCATGAGTTAGTTCGATGAATGTGCCTGTCTTCCTGCTTCAGGTGCTAGAGACTCTAAGCAAAAATTGTGGAGATGTTGTTCACCAACAGATCATCGACCGTGACATATTAAGTGAAATGGTTAAGATAGTGAAGAAAAAGGTGAGGATAATAGTGACTCACTGTTCAAGTTCTGATTTCCTCACATATGTGACTTTTTTGCTTTCATCTTTACAGCCAGACCTTAATGTCCGGGAGAAAATATTGAGTTTGATTGACACATGGCAAGTGGCTTTTGGAGGCCCTTCTGGAAAATATCCACAGTACCATGCTGCTTACCAAGAACTCAGGGTAACCTTCAGCTTCTGTTTAGTTTTCTTTCGGGCTGCTCTTATATGTTAGTGTGCAACCAGGGAATTGTGAGTTCTCCGTGTGTTACTTTTTCCCCTTTTTAAAAATCTTGAATGCTCTCCATTGTGATGATGTATTCCCTTCATTGCTGTTCTGTTAGGTTGCGGAAATTTGACTAGTTCTTCAAGTCAGGTTGCTTTTGTTCAAGCCATGATTATAATACCCAGCTGTTCTTTGTTTGCAGTCTGCTGGTGTTGATTTTCCACCTCGTGAGGAAAATTCAGTCCCACTGTTTACACCCCCTCAGACTCAACCGCTGAGGCATCCCCATCTATATCCACCTCCAGGCCAAAGCTATGAAGATGCAGCTATACAAGCTTCTCTTCAATCCAGTGCACCTTCGGCTCCTGCACTTAGGTATTGTTTCATTTGCTTGCCAAATTTGGTAGTTAGCTGTGACCCTTTTGATTTGGTTCCATTTGTATTGTCGAGGCCTTGTTTATGTTTAATATCACCTTGTTGCATGCGGATACTACTGCCGTTCATCTTTCCATAATGCTATCTATGTTCACATTTATTTTGTACATCATTTTGTTCTCTTCTTTACTCTGTATATTGTTTAAATCATGTTTTTCTGATTATTTACATTTTTTGTTCGTCCTGTTGATATGTGTTTCTATCAGATAACACAAACTTATCTTAATTTTTTTGTTCGTCCTGTTTCAAAACTCAACTTGACACCCATAAAATATTCCTCAGCACACAAACATGTTATAGGACTATTCAACTGTTCAAGAACAGTTGTCACAGCCACTCATATTTTCTCCCTATGGCTCCTGCTATCCTTGTTGTTTGTCTTTTATCATAAAAATCTGCACAATACTACCAAATAGGAATGTGATAAGACTGATTATCAATTTTATTGTTACCTCCCATTTGTGGATTCCAGTAGGCCACATGATTACAAACTATGTTCATTGAAGTTATTCAAATTATATAATCACATTGGTGTTTCTATCTGTCAAATATTTTTTAGTTGCCATGTATTGCTGCTGCCAATGCCAAAAGAATAATACCTAGTTTGTTGCCTTCCAAAAATAATAATAATTGTTTTGCAAGAGCTATACTTTCATAGTTATGCCAAACAAGTCTTGGATTCTCTTAATGTTCTCAGTATTCGTAGCCGTTATTTTTGCAGAACAATTTTATTAAATATAACTTCACTTTCTTGTCCAGTCTAAGTGAGATTCAGAGTGCCAGAGGAATCGTGGATGTGCTTGATGAGATGTTGAATGCTCTGGATCACAGGCATCCTGAGGTGACTTTCTTAATATACTTTCTTTGAACTATGTTTAGAATTTTTTATGTATAATTTGGTCACTTCTAGAGTTTGCATTTTGGGTCATTCTGTAAAAAATATTAATGATGCTTCTGATTTGGCTTAGATCGTAGTTCTGTATCCTTTGAAAATTAAAATGTCAAGTCTATTAGCTAGACATGATGAGCAGCCATATGGATTCTTTTCGCATTGTTCTTTAGCCTTGTTTCCCCAAGTCTGTCTCGTTGCTTCTATAATTAATATTAGCCATGCAGAGTGCTGTAGATTGATCTGATTTCTGTGTTATGTTCTAGGGTGTTAGGGAGGAAATCATTGTTGACCTTGTGGGGCAGTGCAGATCTTATCAAAGTCGTGTCATGGATCTTGTTAACAGTACGGGGTACGGATTTCTTTCACCGTTCCTTTTGTTCCCTATATTTTATAACTGTTATGTTATACAACGTATTGATTCTCTCTGCAGAGATGAGAGCCTTCTGTTTCAGGCTCTAGGATTAAATGATGAATTACAGCGTGTTCTTCAGCGTCATGATGACATAGCAAAGGGACTCCCTCCCAGTGCTGGAGCACCCGTACCTACTTCTGTAAGCAAGGGGACTGTCCCTCCTAGGTCCACCGGGGCCTCATTTTCTCCACTTCTAAATGTACATGAGGATGATGAGCCAGAAGATGAGTTCTCTATGCTTTCCCGCAGGTAAGCTATTCTATTTTGTCTGTAATACGAGTTATTTATATATGCTTTTATGATTCCAAGTTTGCAGTATTATTGCAATGTCACATCTTGTTACCATATTTCCTATTCTTTGGCTGCTCGTAAGAAAATGATTATTTTTCTTTTGTCCATTTTGCATTACTACTAAAGCCTATCAGAGGAATCTGTGGATTTGATTTCAGGAATCTATGGATTTGATTTAGAAATATATATATAAAGTCACTTCCTGATTTATGGTGTTAAATGTTTTGCAGATCTGCGAGGGATGGCACAGCAGCACAGAGTAATGCACCTTCTGCTCCCAGAAATGAAAGGCCATACCCAAGCCCACTTCTTCCTCCACCACCAGCATCTAAGAGGCCTGTGTACACAGAGGCAAGGAGTATCGATTATCTTAGTGGGGACTCCTACAAGTCAGAGAAAGTGTCTGATGATTTCATCAATCCAACTGCCCCTTCCAATATACCAACATCTTCACATGCAAAAACAGAAGTGAATCCGCCATCAAATTTTGCTACCAGGTCGGACAATGTATCTGATGACTTTATCAACCCAACTGCCCTACCCAGCTTCTCTGAGCCTCCACCTAGTATGAGCGAGCCAAACCGTTCTTCGTTGAAGCAACAGGAGAGTTTACCTGATGATGACTTTATAAACCCAACTGCTCTTCCTGGTTTTTCATCGTCTTCATCTAAGGATTCCAGAGAAGATCTTCCAAAAGCTCCATGGGAAGCACAAGCTGCAGGTTCCCTACCGCCACCTCCAGCACGGTATGGCCAGAGACAGCAATACTTTGAGCAAACTGTCTATTCTGGTGGGAGCAACGGAGGTGGCTACGATGGACTGTTGGGACAAACAGAAAACCTCTCTCTTAACCAGAGGAACAATGAAAATGAGAAGAGCACATCACGACCCACACCATCCCGCCAGGCCAAACCCGAGGATTCCCTTTTCAAGGACCTTGTGGACTTTGCAAAGAACAAGCCATCCTCTCCATCTAAGCCAGCCAACAGCCGCCGGACCCGCTGAGTTACCACTCTGTGTTGTGTAGCACACGCGCATTGAGTGTCTAGCTGTTGTTTTCACAGGGTAGCGGATTTAGATACCATCAAATAAGAGTGTTTGGAGACTTTTTTTCTTTTCCCATGGCACTGCCAATTATTTGGTTGCGTTCGAGAATTAGAATCACAGATGTCGGATCATCATAATCCTGGGTGCAGAGTGATATGTAGTTAGCCGGTTTTCAAACTTGTTATCTTTGTTACCATTTTATTTACTTAGCTGTATATATATTACTTGACTCGATTGGACAGCAATATTCATAGCCAGTTTGCAATGGGATCGGTACAGTGTCTGCTGTTCGTTCAGTGTTGATGAATGTGATGAATCTATTGATTCTTGGCCCGTTCGTTTAGCATCGCAGAAAGTTTGTGGAGTGACTTGGGTCGTTGTTGCAAGCCCTCTGGGGTTACATAAACTTATGTAACCTGAATCCGATCAACGTCACGATGACTTTGGTCGTGGCTGTGTTTTGTACTGTGAAGCATTTCATCAGTTTTGTTCTTCAGTGACATGGGGACTCGTGCTGGACTCACCAGTTAAATCCAGTTTTCATCCGCATCTGGATGCAAGTTGAGGACGGTATGTAGGAGAGGAGCCATTTCTTCTTTGTGATCTAGTACTAGTAGTACGCGAACCAGACTGACAGTGGAAGAATGTCAAAGCAGAGGATGGACAAATCGCAAGAATTTCTTCTTGCGTAGAAACGGAAGCTTCTTTGCCTTGCCGCCATCATCCGCGGTTTCCGTTCGCATCGTGCGTGGTTGTGGTTGCACGGAGCATGGGAGCTTGTAGGCAGAGGCATGGCACTAGGTGGTGGAGGCGGAGTGAGCTGCTGCTGGATGGCTGCCTCTGTTCTTCCGTTGCACTGAGGGTCAAGTGAGTGGCCGCGCACTTCTTGCATTTCCATTTTCGGAAAACGGAAGCGTCTTCCGATTGGACGGCACATGGAGGTTGACGAGGAGCAAAAGTCTCCGGCTAGGCTAGTTGCGAGGATTGGATGGTCTCCTTTCACCTGCCACTGCCAGGCCAATGAGAAAATCTATGCGAGCATCAGCGTGCTCACATCACATCCCTTTGGTTTTTGCAACATTGCGTTTCCTAATTGTAGAAGTTCTTGCAAACGACGCCAAGCATGAAAAACTCTTTTTTCGTGCCGCGACCATCTGCGCGAGCTTGTTGAGCGTACGAGTACATCTATTTTTTTTGGGTTCCCTGGCCGATGATGAGTTGATGACCCCATCCAGAACCGATAGACAAGCGCGAAGTGCCACGTCACAACCCACACGTGGAACACGCGCGGCGGCGTCATCCATCTGCAGATTCCCTTCCCCTCCTGCCATGAAAAAGTTTACGATTCCCTGCGCAGTAAAATCTTCTTTCGAACCATGCCTGCGCAGCAACATCCGCCCCTCCCTTTTTACCAAGACATATCCTCTAGATATATAACTGCATTTACTTCCTTCCAAAAAAAATCTCTTACCTATATCCTCCAGATATTATATAATAATAAAATAAATGTATTTATCTTGCTCCAGATATATCCCCCTCCCTCACTAGTGTAGCGGTGCACCACGTCGCGCGGCTAATCAGGTGCTCGGGTCATGTCACACGGGTGACGTGGCACCCTCGCATTGGCCCCGCGCCCGCTCCGGGACGTGGCCGCCTGCTCGCGTGTACCGCGTGATGTGGCGTGGCGGCGTGGGGCGTCGCGGAAGTCCATGTCCTTTTCTAATAAGGCAGCGCGGAAAAAAGTGCTTATTAAGACCAACTACTTTTAGGCACCCCTTAATTTACCGCTATTTGCCTCGCTACTGCTGAACGGGGGTGCCCAAAACATTTAGCAAGCCTTAACCACGCTCCTCAATTAGATGGTTTTGTGATTACTACAGGGGCCTAACTGCAAACGTGATCTGCAAATATCTCGTGACCCTCGTGCGCCGGGCCCACGTCCACGGCACAACGTCATACCGGGCCCGCCGCACAGTGAGGCAGGTTCGTGGACCACGTCTACGTGGGACCTGCGGACTCCTCGCGTGCCCCGCCCTTATTAAACCCCGTGCACTGCTGCGCCGTGTCCCTCGTCTTCTTCTCCCTCCCCGTAACAGAAAATCTGAGCCGGGACACTCCACTGCTCAGCCATGGCGATCCGCTCCAAGGCCTGGATCTCGCTGCTGCTCGCGCTCGCCGTCGCGCTGTCCGCCCGCGCGGAGGAGGCCGCGACCGAGGGCGAGGCCGTGCTCACCCTCGACGTCGACAACTTCGACGACGCCGTCGCCAAGCACCCCTTCATGGTCATCGAGTTCTACGCCCCGTGGTGAGTGCTCCCGCTCGCGCGCCCTCGTTGTTTGGTTCGCCTAGGTCGGATCGCGTGCTGGGGTTTGGGAGGGTTTAGGTGGCTTGGATCGGCTGATTGCTGATGTCGTGGGGTGGATGTGCGCGCGGGGACCAGATGCGGGAGTCTGTGCGGCTGCCGATGCGTTCGGGGTTCGGTATCCGGCAGTGTGATTTGTTCGCCGTCAGTAATTTTAGTGATCTGGACGGTGATTTAAGTGGATTTGGTTCCGTGACGTAGCATGTAGGTCCAGGCCCCACTCTGATGCGTAGTAATTTCAGTTTGTTTCACGCGATTTATTTTGACTTCGGTTGATGGTGGTCTAGGTTTGATGGATCGAGGTTTTGTTTGGGTTCTAGTCATCCGTGGTAGGTAGTGTTGATTTGACATTGTTTTCAGTGGGGTCGGATTTAAAATTGGTTCCTTAGTTTACTTTTCCAGTGCTGCTTCTGTATGATTAGTCATAAACCTAGATGCTTCCTAGTAATTTTCGACTATTGACTTTTGCCTGTGCCTAATTTGGTGAAATGGATTTCGCAGGTGTGGACACTGCAAGAAACTCGCTCCAGAGGTAATACAATCACAACATTTGCAGTCACTGAGTCCTGTATTAATGAGTTATGTGATGAATGATCAATCTCACATGTTAAACGTCTGTGTCTGCCTTATTTCAGTACGAGAAGGCGGCCCAAGAGCTTAGCAAGCACGACCCACCGATTGTTCTTGCTAAGGTTGATGCCAACGAGGAGAAGAACAGGCCACTGGCTACCAAGTACGAAGTCCAAGGGTTCCCAACCCTCAAGATCTTCAGGAACAAGGGCAAGAACATTCAGGAGTACAAGGGCCCCAGGGAGGCTGAGGGCATTGTTGAGTACCTGAAGAAGCAGGTTGGCCCTGCTTCCAGTGAGATCAAGTCTTCGGAAGATGCAGCCACCCTTATCGATGACAAGAAGATCTACATTGTAAGTTCTGATGCTTTTTTTTATCATCTGTTTGATGCAGTGCATTGTCACTGATTGCTCGGTGAATGTTTGTGAGCCGCCTGCTGACTACAACAAAATGTTATTGCATTTGTATAGGTTGGTGTCTTCACAGAGTTCAGTGGACCTGAGTTCACGAACTTCATGGAGGTCGCTGAGAAGCTGCGTTCTGACTATGACTTTGGTCACACCCTGCACGCCAACCATCTCCCCGCGGTGATGCGGCAGTTGAGAGGCCATTGGTCAGGCTGTTGAAGCCATTTGATGAGCTTGTTGTTGACAGCAAGGTAAATCGCATCTGAGTTGCATCATTAGCTTGCCACTTTCTGTATATTGTTGAATATTTGTTCTTTACACTCTCGCTGTTTACAATGTGCAGGACTTTGATGTTGCTGCCCTTGAGAAGTTTATTGATGCTAGCAGCACCCCTAAAGTTGTCACTTTTGACAAGAACCCAGATAACCACCCTCACCTCTTAAAATTCTTCCAAAGCACTGCTGCCAAGGTAACTATGCAGCTAACGATTTTCTGAATGGTGAATAGCATTCCTGATGGCAAAATTAGTCAAAGTTTTGACATTTATTACTATTGCCTTGCTACAAAAATTTAGCAGCCACTGGTTGTTATCTTAATGTAATGATGAAGTCATCTTAAAAGCAAAATGCTTACTATTTACTTGTTATAGAGATGAAGCAAAAAAGATTTTCTGTAACTTAGCTAGAGTTATTTTTGGCTTTCATTATTTAGAAGTAATTTGGAAAACCCTGCTTGTTGATTCCTGACTATTACCATTGTTCTTATGTGGCAGGCTATGCTTTTCTTGAACTTCTCCACTGGACCGTTTGAGTCATTCAAGTCTGCTTACTATGCGGCTGTCGATGACTTCAAGGACAAGGAGGTCAAGTTCCTTATTGGTGACATTGAAGCCAGCCAGGGTGCCTTCCAGGTTTGGTTCTCATTCCGCTGGTCATATTTTTGATGTTTTATATAATCTTGGTACTAACAATTAATTTTTTTTTGCTATGATAGTACTTTGGCCTGAAAGAGGATCAAGCACCCCTTATCATTATTCAGGATGCCGATTCCAAGAAGTTTTTGAAGGAGCATATTGAGGCTGACCAGATTGTCTCTTGGTTAAAGGACTACTTTGTAAGTACTGTTGCTTCTTTAACCTGTTTATGATAATTTGTTTCTTCCCATGTGACTAGCGGTTTTCCTTGGGTGTTATCTCATCAATTGTTTGTACTTGTAGGATGGCAAATTGACACCCTTCAGGAAGTCTCAGCCTATCCCTGAGACCAACAACGAGCCTGTTAAAGTTGTTGTTGCTGAGAGCCTTGATGACGTGGTCTTCAAATCTGGAAAGAATGGTATGAATCCTGATTAGCTGTTCAGAAAAATGGTTAACTATCCCTGTATTTTATCCCTACAAGATCATTTCTTGGCATAGTTCTGATTATATATTTTTTAGTTCTTATTGAGTTCTACGCACCCTGGTGTGGACACTGCAAGAAGCTTGCGCCAATCTTGGAGGAGGCCGCCACCACACTTCAAAGCGATGAGGATGTTGTCATTGCTAAGATGGTATGCTCCTTGCCAGTTTGCTGCCTTGAGGCTGAATTCCTCTAGTCCGTACTAATACTGTTTTATCTTTTCCAGGACGCCACTGAGAACGATGTGCCCAGTCAATTCGATGTCCAGGGATACCCCACCATGTACTTCGTCAGCTCCAGTGGAAAGATGACCTCCTACGATGGTGGCAGGTCTGCCGAAGACATTGTCGACTTCATCAAGAAGAACAAGGAGACCGCAGGCCAGTCGACAACTGAGAAGGTCGCTGAGAAGGTGGAGGCTGCCACTGAGGAAGTCAAGGATGAGCTCTAAGGTTTGTAGCTGAGTAGCACCCCACTTTTTCCTGAAAATTAAAAGATCACGGCTTGGTTTGCTGTTTTTGCATTTTTTCTGTGCTGATCATGTGTTTGTTTGGTTTGCGCTGCCAGGTGTGGATGCTTGTCGCTGTAAAACATGGGAGAGGAGAGGGAAACCTGGCGCTAACATGTTTGACAGCTCCAACGCCAGATTTTGCGAGGAGAGAGAGAGAGATCGAGTGATCTGTGACGTGTTGGCAACAGCATGTCTGTATCCCATTGAAAAATCATGTACAATCAGTCAGCAGCGGTACTTTAGTTGATTACCAGACAGTGCAGTAGAGAGATTGTGTGCTTAAAAGGCTGGAATGAATAAAATGGCGCTTTCGCCTTCTGCATCCTACATGTTTTGTTTTGCTGGTTTTGTTGTCAGCGCGATAGAACGTGTGAATGATCTGACATAAACATAGCGCGGTTAATCATACTCTACTGTCTGAGCTACAGAGTAGCCCTTGGGGTCTCTGCTTTCGTTTAGGTGCACGGGTGAACTCGTTTCGGTCCTCGTAGCTTGCTGGGATTGAGCACCTGTCAGCGTGGCCATCGGTTAGCTGTGACTTCTGAATTCCGTCTGTCCTGAATCTCGCTGAACCTCTCATCAGCGAGTAGCTAGGATACGCAAGAGCAACGTATGTCACCTATTTTCGTAATCGTAAATTTGGAATAGAGCAGGATAACAACAGCAACTCAGTGCTAATTGCCTAAGTCTAAGTGGAAAAAATAGATGTATACTCAACATTTTAGATACCAAATGAACATTGCTCTGCTCTCACAAATGGTCTGTCACTTGGACTCGTTTGGTAGCCCATTTCACAACACAAGTTAGTCGTGCACCATATTCTTTGGTTAAACACCACACTTGCGGTTTGCCAAGCTTTCTTAGCTCCCTACCCTACATGTCATTGACAATTTCTTGCTAAATCTTACCATAAGTGTGGTGCTAAAGTTCCTCATCAAACTTTCTGGCAGCCAACCACAAAGATGACAGATCCTACAATGGGCACTGGAAATTGTTGTAGTACTAGGTTATCACAGAGATTGGTTTTCTCATGTTGCGCGTTCGGCTCGACCAATTTGCTTCTCATCTAAAACATTAAACATCCCACATATGAATTTCATCAAAGGAGATCATCACCTTTGTAATTTCTAGCGGAGACAGGTTTAGAGTGCACGCGTGCACAAACGGAATTCATCGGGTCCTTTTAGCTTGCCCTGGTTAGCAAGCTTAGCAGGTCTATTGGAGCGGCTCTGACTTGTGAATTCTTCTTGTTGTCCGCACCTCTGGACCTCCTCTACGTCTCTCCTTCCTAGCTGGTGTCATCGTTCCTTTTTTTTTTCACAAAAAGAAAACACAAACAAATGATTGCATGTAGTAAGTTGATCATGGAGTACCTAGGAACCACGGTCAGTTTTGTCTTGATCTGTTCTCTCTGAAAACAAGGGTCTGGTCAGTTCTAAAGACTTTATAAATTACAATAGATTAACCGTGTTTGGGATTAAAAGAATACGATTATGGCATGCTATATGGCTCTGTGTATGACAAAGACACTGCAATGGCACGCCAAATTCTGAAGCTTTCCATGTCTCCTAAAGGCCTATGCTGCGCGCATAATCTCCGCTACAAAGTGCAACCCCGGGGCCCTTTGCAGCGACAACACACACCACTTCCCTAATCATCAAGCCATCCATCCAGACAAAAGCGCAGGCCCCCATTCCATCCTCTAGCTTACAAGTCAATCCATATCTTAATCGTCGCCACGTCACCGTCGCCTCAAGGAACAGAAGGCTGCTGGTTTGGTTGGTGAGTTTTGTCCGAACGCCCAACCTCATCTTGACAACAAAGAGACAAGGTTAGCAGGCCATGGGAAGCAAAGCAAAGCGATCGAGGTGGTGCGTAGAACGGTCTGCGATTCCTGTTGCTTCACTCCTCCTGCAGCCCAGCCCAACCCCTTTGAAATAATCTTCCCTACTCGTTCAAGGAACCTGGGTACCATTCGTCGGAAACATGCGGATGCGCAAGTGCCATTGAATTTGAGCGCACACAAGCACACTTGCACATAAACATATATACATCTATCTATCTATATATCTGTGAATGGATTAGCCTTGCACGCTCTGCTTCTTTTGCTACTTGGTTGGGGCTGGTGGTTCCGTGCGTGCGTGAGAGCAGAGCATGAGGACGATGCGGTGCATGATGCTGATGCCCATGGGCGGCGGCCGCCGGCTGCTGGGCGGCGAGACGGAGCTCTTCTGCGCGTCGCTGGTGGAGGGGCTGGCCCACCTGGAGCGCACGCTGGAGGTGGACGGCGCGAGCGGCGGCGTGTCCATGCGCTGGTGCGCCGACGCCATGCGCATGGTCAAGCGGATGCAGCGCGAGCTGCTGGCCATCTTCCGGAACGCCGACGTCGCGCCGGCGGCGGCGGACGGCGGCTGCTGGTTCGAGCAGTACATGCAGGAGACGGCGGCGCTGCTCGACTTCTGCAACGCGTTCAAGGCCGCCGTGTCGAGGATGCACCGCTACTGCATGCTCGTCGACTTCGCCGCGCAGACGGGCGGCGTCGCGGGGATCGCCGCCGCCGCGCCGCGCGACTCATCGCCGGCCGCCGCCGTCCGGGAGAGGCTGACGAGCGTGCGGGCGGCGGTGGCCGAGGCGGAGCGCCTGGGGAGGAGCTCCGACGCCGGCGGCATGGTCGTGGTCACGCTCGTGGCCAAGATAACCATGGCCGTCGTGTCCGTGTTCGTGCTCCAGGCGCTGACGTCCCGGTCCCACCTCGACGCTCCGGCGCTGGGCGCCGCCGCCGTCTTCCCGGAGCTCGAGCCGTGGCACAAGTCGCTGGCACTCATCCACGGCCGGTTCCCGAGCCGCGCCACCGTCGCGGAGCACGAGAAGGTGTCCGTGGCCGTGCAGAACCTGGTCAGCGGCCAGGTGGGCCATGGTGACCGGCAGGAAGAGCAGGTGAGGACGCACGTGGAGCTTCTGCGAGCAAGGTCCGGTGAGCTCAGGGAAGGCGTGGAGATGTTCGACTCTGTTCTCGACGAAGTGTTCGACGAGGTGATCAGAGGTAGGAACGAGATGCTGGGGATCCTCAGGGACAAGGCACTAACCTAACAACAATCAATGAGGTGGGTTTTAGGATAGCCTCTGGATCGATCGATCAATCTAATTGGCCTTGTGCAGCTCCGAGATCTCAGGAACCAAATTACTGTTGATCAGTTGGGTTTGTTTTGCAAAAGTTTGTAGAAAATGTAAAGAGTGGGTGTGTGTGGACTGGTTATGTAGATATCAGTATCCAGGTGGTTCTGTTTTATTTCCTTTGGTTTGCAACTTGTATTAACAGTGTGATAATAAGATTGAACTCTTTGAACTAAGTGTCAACTCAAATGCCCCGGTTGTTAACTTAAGTTGTGGACCAACATGCCAATGAGGTAATCAGTAGATGATAACAGTTGTTAACATATGTAGCTGCAATCATGCCAATGAAGGAGCTCGAGACACCATCTTTTTTCTTTTTTTTTTTAAAAAAAACTGGAGATCATTTCGTTTTTTAATGCAAGTTAACAGATTCTTTGTATTTGTCCAGGCAAAAAGTCACTAATTGTTACCCGTAAGAAAATTACAGAGTACACTTTCCTTTTGTATAGTACATTCAAGACCACTGAGAATTACATGAGAATCGTAGCCTCACTGAACAGTTCTACAGCCGTATTATACACCACCGTGCACGGCTGATTTGAGAAGCCAGCTAATCATCCATGGACCATATTTTCCAGAAGAATAAGCAAAACTTTACTGACACTGACAAGAAAACAAGAAAATCAAACAGCTAGCATATCCTAATCCGCCTTTGACAAATGCAAAAATGAAAGGCGGAAGCTTGTGTGCAGGACCAGGAAGTAAGAAAGATAAAATTTCATGCACCATATTAAGCATAAATTCCTCGTAGGGGGCCATGAATCTTGATGAGCTATATCACAAGTACAATGCTTGAGCTGTCCTTTTCCTACCCCCGTCAAGGGTCTCTGTCATCTTGTTAGTTGTGGGCCACCGTGTCTTTCTTCTGATCGATGATGGAATAGCTTTGCTATTGATCGCCTCTCACAGTCCTAAGCAATTGTAAGATAATTGGAATCAGTTACAGCAGGATTTTTGTTGGTCAAACTAGCTATGACTAGTGATGGCGCACTGTACACACCTTAAACATATTGAGATGAAATGGCTTGTCAGGATTCATTCTCCGAAGTTTCAAGTATGTATACGCAAAGCTGAGCTGGTCACGAGGTGTGAAGCGATCAACCTCATTGTACCACAGACAAGAAAATAAGTTGGACATTGGTGTGTGTTCCCTCACTATGAAAGAACCTTCAGGGACATCTGCAGCATGGAAAGTTTCTTATCTTAATGAAACATAACAAATGAAGTAGTAATGCAGAATTAAAACTATCAGGTGAAGATGCATACAGCTGGGCAGCATTTTGTCAGGATCTGATGGGTTGAATCTTGTCAGTCCATCGGCTTGGTAAAACTCAAATTGTTGATCAATTATTGTATGGTTGAACTTGTTCAGCTTTTTATTTTGCGCCACTTCTTCCCAAACACAGTGTCGATCATAATGGTTGGAAATAGCATATTCATAACCATGTCTCCAAAGAAAGTACTCCAATATAAGGATGGGATCAGTTTGTAGTCGCAATTTGCTGTCCAGCCAGATCGAGAATCTGACAAAAGTAACAATGTGCTTGTCAATGCTATTGTTAAGAGGATGATACACGATAAATCAGGGCCAAGTGAGAGCAGTACTTGATGCAAAATATAGGCCACACACTTGCATTTCAGGTATATATATCTTTTTAAGATCCAAACTTGTACATTTCCTATAAAGTACATAGGAAAGGCATGCATATCTTTTTCTACATAGCTTTTACCACAACATACAAGAAGGATTTAGCTTTCAGTTTCTTTTTCCAAAGAGCTTGTGGCTTTAAGTTTAAACAACCAAAAGTGAAATCAGCAAGATTTATCAGTAAAAAGATTGATTCATTGGAACTCAAATTGAAAGCAAAGTCTATATATGCCAATGTGCAAATGATTTTAATACAATTGGCTAGAGAATAGACAAAAACAAAAGTATACTACAGTTCGATTGAAGCCTGCAGATCTGAGATCAACAATACAATTCAATAAAAGGATTGAAAAAAGTAACATCATATGATAAATTGCAGATCTGAGATAAACAATTCAACTGTGAGACTGTAGAAATACAAATTGGGGAACTACAAACATGACAATTTTTAAATATAAGTCAAAGTCCCCAATCGAAGCGCATGGCTAATCAAGACAGGATCCAATAAAGACACGTATTCTTACCTTGATGATGGGAAAAGCCGATGAGCCAGAAACTTTGGTATCTTTCCCACTCTCCGCATGTCATTATAAGGCATATTCTTAATTAATATTATCTTCCATATACCAATGAAACCCATGCTGTCCATTTTCTGGCCTTCCGATTCCAAAGTTTGCAATGTGATTTCATCCAGAAACATAGCAAAGCAAACTGTCTTCTTTGAGAGACTCGTAATCTGGAAATAACAGAAAGACATTTATAAGAGCTACTGCAGGAAATTTCAAGAATTGAAATAAAGACTCAAACAGCAATTAACTATGTTGCGTATTCCAACAAAGAGATTGATAAAAAGATAACAATAACACCATTATACTATTACAAAGGGTAGTAGCATTTCATAGGCCTAATCTCAGACATGAACCTTCTTAGTGTACATTTCTTATGTCCACCACTGAAAATAAAGAGAAGAAAACATACTGCTGGATCTTGACAACTACCTATAGTGCTAGAGATATGTAGTAGATTGTAAAGTGGAACTAGCAGGTTTCTGTAACTTTTGGATATAGAAATACAAATTATGGAAATGTTTTTTTTATCTGACAAAGAGTATAGACGAATCTACAGTGCTTAATATGTATGTGGATACTAAGTTCGATATGCAGGATATAGGAAGCAAAGTAATTTCGTCAAGAATTATGTATCCAGAAAAATATCATACTGTTTTGCTGAATGGAGTCCTCAGGCGATCAGAATTTCCAAAAATGCATGACGACACAGCGATGTGGCATTTTCTCATGTAGTTTCTGTCATCCTCTGATATGTCAAAACCAGTGCTTGTACCATTAGGACCCTTAATAAAAGCACAATTCAATTGCTGGTCATGTGCTACGTATGACTCCTCCCTTTCTTGTAGGCTCTGGTGGCCAGCAAACCTTGGCTCCCAATTTTCTGATCCAACAGGTCTTTCTTCAGCCACTACATACTCTAAATTGAAACTGGCAAATTTATCATTTTTTGCAGGCTCTACAAGTTGAGCAGTGGAATTCAGGAACTTCATCTCGCAGGTTGAACCTGAGTACGTTTAAAAAGTAGATTAGCCACATGTCTCAGAAAACATGGTATTTACTTTTTAACAGAGCAAAAATTGGTTGGAAACAGTCATGTTTGATATGAATAGTATTTTGTTAGTGAATTATCAATCAAATTCAGACCTACTAAACTTAGGAATCTCTAAACTTTTCCACATTACGAAAATAACTAACTCTTAAAAATGGTTATCAGAACTGTAGCACATAACAACGAAATTTTATTCATAAATTCCTCAGGAGTTCAGAGAACAAAAAGAACAAGTATCACATACACCATTCATGTCAAACAGTATGGTTTATTTCAACTTCAAATATTGCAGTTCTTTTGCAATCATGAATCTCGCGTGCACTGTAACATTTTCTTCTTCAAACGTCAGCCTCCTCTATGCCATCTCAACAATTCAACATTCATTAACCTTCAGAAATTTTGAACCATGCAGGTCCTGGTCAAATATGAGACAACAGAAGACCTGCTCTTATAGTTCGTGTTGCAAGACACGTGTTGCCCTGAAGCATATGCATGTCATTCATGTTGGAAAACGTTGGTGGTCACTAAGGTTGAATAGGCAGATTATTACAGTTCATAATCCTAAAAGAAACAGATGATCTTAAACATACTGCTGTGCAAACACAAACTGGACATTTGAGTTTGCAAGCTCTAAATGTTTTTAGAAAAAGAACAAACAAAAAAAGGGGGAACAACTTACCAGACTTCTTACGCTTTGATTTCTTCTTGGATACATGTTTCTTGTCACCAGTCCCTGAAACCTTCTTTTTGTCCATGCTACTATTGTCATGGCTATCAACGACTCTTCCACCTGTTTCTGTGGGCCTCTCCAATGTGATTTCATTCGTCTTAGCAGCCTCATGACCACCATCACCAAGCTTCCTCCCACCATCAGAGGAATGCATCTGAGCATCGTCAATGTCCTCTAGTGTGTCAATGCCATCATCATACTCATCATCTGGATCAACCTCCCTCACCCCTGTTGCCAGTGCCCCCATGGCCGCTGCCTCATACTGCTCGAGCTCTTTCCTGCCTCCTTCATTGTACAGGGTACCTCCCTTCCCACCCTCAGACACATCTGGAACCTCCTTCTCGGCATTGCTATTCTCTAAGGTCAATCCTTTTTCCTCACTGCCAGTCTCAGAGGTCACTCCCTTCTGGGTGGTGCCACTAGCATCACTGGAATTTCCACCTGCACCTGAGATCTTATCCTTCTCATCCTCCGAATAGTCCTCATCGCGGCGCCGATCATCCCGGTCCCAGTACCTGGAGTCCTGTGCACTCCGGCCACCCCCGCCATGCCCAAATTTGAGCTCCTTCCAGCTCTTGCTCTGATTCCAATCCGGCAAGCCCTCCCCGCTGCCCAAATCTTGGCTGATCTCTGCGAAATTAACACGAATTTTCTGTATCAAACACCTAAAGCTTCTACCAAACACGAAACTGGATCAGGAATCCTCGGCCTAATCGAATCGCGCCGAGGACGAACCTAAATGCGCCGGAGATGCCATTTTCCATAATTGAAGCAGCAAGAACGGAATAAAGGCGTGAAACCGTCGCCAAGAACAACCCGGGTCGCGGAGCGGAAGAAGCACGGACCTGCGGGGTTTCGTGAGATGCGGCGCGAAAGGAGGAACACGCCGGCGAGCAGGAAGAGCGCGGCGGCGACGGCTGCTGCGGCGGCCGGCGAGCGGCGGCGCGACGCGGCCTTCCCTTGCCGGCGGATCCGGGAGGGCTTGGAGGGGTGGGTCCGGTGGTAGTCCGGGAGCGGGTGGTTGTGGCCCCCGCCGCGCAAGTCGAAGAAGCCGCCGGACTGCCTGTACTGCGCCATTAGAGGCGGCGGTGGCGCTCGTGCTCGGCCGCCGGCACCATGGACGGGCGGCGACGGAGATGCAGGGACCCGCGGGGAAGGGGAAAAGGGAGGGGCTTTCTTGTAATTCCGACGGGGATTGGTTAGAGGGAGTTGGTTAATCGCCACGTGATGATGATGGAGGTGAGGATTAGGAGCGAAGACTATTGGAGTCACGGCGTCTCTCTGGTCACAGAGGTTTGGTGAGGTCAGGAAACATGTGAGCCGACATCCTCCATGAACCATCATCATGGAATTGGTCTGTACATGGAATTCTACATAGAGCAGTTTTGAATCTAGCAAACGAATAGAAAAATATGTCATATTTCATGAACAATAATTTGTTTGATATAAAATACATTCTAAAGATATTCCGCTATTTTTATCCATACCCTCGAGGTTTACAAAATCATCAATCCATAAAACCGCTCCTCATCTGCTGGTGACTGCAGTTACCAACAAAACCATTAAGTAAAGGTTCAAACAATAAAGTCAAATTTAAATAAAACCCTCAATTTCATCCACAACTCGTTCAAAACCGAGGTTAATTGAAAAAATAAATGAAAAACGGTAATGAAAAATAGAAATTCTAGCATGACCTATACATATTATTTGCAGCAATATGCAACAAATATAATCTATAAAACATGCATGAAAAGGTACAATGCGTATATAATTCATTCAACATGAGATTAAGTCAAGAAAATTAAGTCATCTAATACAACACATAGTTTTTCAATGAATAATCATAATATATCTAACATGCTACAATTATGATGAATATTACAAATTTAGAAGCAATCCAAGGTGGATTTTTCTCCTTCCTTTTCTCTGTTTTTCCTTCCTTGAATTTTTTCCCAATCAAATATGATTGTTTCCCTAAACTTCTTTCACTATATTTCTTCAATTCTCATCTACCTTTTCTTATACAAATTTTTGTATAACTTTTTTAAAGTTTTAAAAAATCAATTTCAATTAACTAGTAATTGACCATTCTGGGAACCGAGCCAGACTAGGATGGTTGGTAACCGTGGTAAGCGGCCGGTTATGGTCGTTTTTTTCCAACCATGCATGTGCTACTTTGTTATCAACAAGTTGAGATTTAGATTTGAAATATGTTGGAACTAATTTTGGAGTTATATGGAGAAAAGTAACACAGTTGATGGTCGATTAGACAAAATGAGCAGAAAACAAAAATCTTGCTTAGGGAGGAGTAGGTGAGCGCCTGTTGGCTCACTTTGGCCACCAAGCAATATCGTAATAATTTTATTTAATTTTGGTATTATTGCACACAAGGATAAACATATTTTTTCAAACTATAACTATTTGGTGAGAACCGTTGACACAAATTTTGGCACACCTAAAAGTGTGATGTGAAATTAATTTAAATAATGTTAAATGAAATTATGTCATTGGTAAATTAAATTCAATAGAATAAAATATATACATTGTGGAGGCCCTTAGAGAGGTACCATCCAATTGCTGGCCGCTGTATCGACGTGTCGTGTCTCAGCGGCATCGGTTGTTCTTGCGCGCCGCCACCTCCCAGCCAGTAATTTGGGCCATCGGGTGTGTGAGGATGGTGCCGAAAGTCTTGCTCGCGGCGGCGAAGCCCTGGGCTCCGTCTGCGCCAGTAGCCGTGGCAGAAGGTAGTCATCGAGGCTCCGTGTCCTCGGCCAGAATGTAGTCATCGAGGCTCTGTGGCTTACCGCCTGGCTTCGTCAGCTTTTCCCTTTTTATGTCAAAAATAAACAAGTTATATTTAAAATATATCTAAGAATGAATTAAATTATCACAAAATAAATAAATATTTTACAAATATTTTGAATAAGATGAGTGGTCAAATGAGATCTAAAAGTCAACGAATGCTTATATTTTTGAACGAGGGAGTATATATGTGCGGAAGACATGGAATAGCCCGGGTGGAAACTGCGATTTACACAGCTCTGATGGGTTTCTCAAGTCTTCATATGCATGAACTCAACCCGGGCACAGGATTTGGGTTTTGTACGCAGGACTGGACCCAAACTTCCATCAGGCTTTCAGCGCAGGGCCTTAACCAAAGAAGTGGTGGTCCGGCGGTAGGGTGACAACAAGATGGGTGTGAATGTGTGAATGTCCAAAATGGTGCTAAAGTGTGGTTGTTCATCATTGAACAGTAAGTTGGACTTGGACGGCATCTTGGGCTGCATACTGAAGATTAGCATCAACTAGCACTCCATGGAGTGGGGATACACATTTCATTTTTTTCTAGCAAAAAAACTACTAGGTACATCTAAACTTAGAAACGACTGATCCATCTTCTGTATTGTATTCATGAACTAAAACGTACAATAGTCGTCTCCTTACATTAATAACACCCTATAATGTTCAAAGACGTCAAATGAATATTCTAGCAAGGTGCACAGACTATTCTTCGGAGTGTGCAAATAAATAACTCACACAAGAGGGTCATAAGCCCTAAATATCTTACGCACATGCTCCCTCCCCGAATAAAGATTGATTTCGACCCTGACATTTTGACGACATATCCTGTCGACCTTATCGCGAACTTTATTACCCAATGAAGAACCATAAAATCGATTAAAATTTATCACCACCTTTTCTAGTATTTCTCTTTTGCGTCTAGATACCAGCTGCTCCACAAATTCTAATACTTCAAATTCTCCTTCAAAATTTTGAATTTCAACGTTATCAAGTGAATCAAGAGCCAATACTTAACGACTTTCTGGAGAACAATAAAGATCATACGTCCGACAATTTATCTGGAATTAAGAAATGAAAACTGTATCAAAAGAAGGTATATATAGTTCAATGAAATATCACTAGAAGTTTTAAAAAATTGGCTTTGATGTCCCAAGTTTGTGTCGGTAATGTAATGCATGAAAATACGACCTTCAAAAATATACATGAAAATATAGGCTATTTCCAATCAAGAGAACAGGCACTTGTCCCTACAATCCGATGGATAGCGCAACATCATCGAGTCCACCTTTAGTACCAATAAAAATATCCTAAATCCACCCGTTCAATGCCAACAAAGCAATCTATTACAATGCAAGGTGCTTAAAAGAAATTTATTAAGTGCATCTACAAAAGTTCTTTCCTACAATGCAAACACAGGTGTTTCATTAGTTCTAACTGTATTATTTAACAATTTTGGGACCGGCCTCCACAGGTGGAAACTTAATTATCCCTTATAATAACCACCTAGTGCCGTAAATAGACCAGTTTTTGTATTAAATAAACGTTCCTATAAGCACCTCCATGTTGGTACATGCCCTTAGAGTGGAAATAAGTTTATTTCCGTGGTGGGACACAATTCTTATGTGTCACCAATTAAATGTGTTCAACTTCTCCCGTTGATCTTTTTCCGGGAATAGTACAGTTTAGTTATGCAGGAGCAAAACAATTATTGATTATCAAATACGTGTCTAATGTCATAAATATTGTCAAGCACGGAATACAACTATTTCCGACAATTGGATATACCAATCAACTGTAATATCATCACCATCCTTGGGGTGAAATTAACTACCAAATTTAGTACTACACCGTCGGCCACCCACAGATAATCTTGTAGTTTGTAATTATGTGCAATAAGTATTGATAAAAATTCTGGATTTGGGATATTTTCCTGGTAAGAAGATTGAGCGTATAAAAATAATGAAAAGGAATCAGTGAAGGAATATGCGCACCATATTAAAGCTCAGAATCACCACGAGCTTTCTGATGCCAGGAAATTTTAAGAGAAGATGTAGCATTGTTCGCTCGAAGACACGCTTTTTCCCAATGAATCTTACTATCAGAACCTCACACTTGGCAGCATCTTTTATGTCCTTGAGGAATATCGATTCATTCCCATAATCAGGCTGCAAATAATCAAAGAGGAAAATATTGTTAACGATCATTCAATTTACTAGAAAGATAAGTATAGTTTTCAACACGCGAGAAACATACGTATCTTAATAAAACAAGCTAACACACCTCAGGAGTCATAATAGTTAAGTTGAACTCGTGGACCGAATCGAACTTCTGCACGAGTGGCACCACCTTAGAGTTAGCAAAAAACACGGCAAGTCGTTGGATGTGGCTTGGGATGCCTTCAAAGCGGTGGCGAATTGGCGATGGGTTTGGTAGCTAGAGCCACACGCCACTCTAGGGTCCTATTAGTTTCTTGTCTTCTAAAATTTAGCACTGTCACGTCAAAGAGAATCTTACTATTTATGAATATTTTGATCAATTTAATGATAAAACCCTTTTGACAGATTGATGCTAATTTTTGAGATGAATCTAATGAGCTTAATTAATCTATATTTTGCTAAAGTGATGCTACAAGTAATCAGTCTTCTAATCACGACTTAATTAACCTCATTAGATTCGTCTCGTAAATTAGTCTAAGAGCATGCAATTTATTTTATAACTAAACTTTATTTACTACTACTAAATAGTAAGATTATTTTTGATGTGACAGCTATAAATTTTAGATCCCGGGAAACGAACACACCCTAGATCCGAGAGCTTGGGAGCAATGATATGAACATCGCAAGTCACATCCAGATTCAAGCTATGGAGCTCTGGGGCGGCAACCTGGAGCCCGCCTCCTGCCGGGCGGTACGTCATGTAAAGGCCCTCCAGATGAGCCGGAACGAATGGAGAGGCCTCGAGCTTCATCTCGCAGGGTGATCAATGTGAGGTCGATCTCCCTCAGCCATGGGCAGCGAGATGACAAGACGTCGCCGAGCTCGTTGCCGTCCACACAAGTATCCCCGATCCCGAGGGCAGCCGGCGCCGAGAACGCCCGGCGTCGGCAAACCGCAGAGTGGTGCCCCGCTTCGGTAGCTCAACCGGAGGATCGTGACCCTCTCACACGGCGGGAGGACGACGGCCGGCTGCTCCCCGTGGTCGGCGTGCGCAGTGCACGGCCGGAAGCTAGAGCACGAGCTCCCCGGTATTGAGTTGCATGCACCAACCAGTTCACCCAAAAGCCTAAGCCGATGAGGAAAGGTGGGCAATTCACTTATACTCCAACACTCCACCTCACGTGCGGGCTCCCAGTGCCTTAAACGTGGAATATTGGAGTGGGCTGCAATTTATATTTAATAAATCGCACCAGCCAGGATTCGAACTTGAGACCTCCGACTTTGATACCATATTGAGTTTCATGCACCAACCAGTTCACTCAAAAGCCTAAGCCGATAGGGAAAGGTGGGCAATTCACTTATACTCTAACACCCGGAGAGGTGCTGCGAGGCGAAGCGCAGCCACGACAAGACGCTTTCGGCGGTGATGTGGTGCGATAGGAACGACATCCGGATCTCGAGGCGGCCGAGGACGATCGTCGGAGCGGCCCACGCGGCCAGGGCGACGTCGACGCGGTCCTTGGCCTTGGAGGTGATGTTATGGAAGGGCTCCTGGAAGGAGAGCTGCGGGAGGCGGGTCTAGACGCGGTGCCGGCGACGGGAGATGACGCCGGTGCGCGCGGCTTCCGAGGTGCATGGAAGGTGGATCAGGATGTCGTGAAGGAGGTGATCGGGGAGGGCGCCGATGCGATCCACGGCTCCGCCCTCCGCCGCCACCATTGCCCCAGCCCAAGCCTCTTTGTACTTAACTAATGTGGATGGATGAATGCCATCTGTCTAGGGTTCCATTGATATATTATTTTTTGAGAGTGGTATCTATTTATCTTTTAAAGGTGCAAGCCACATCGCTAGAATTATTTTAACCATTCCATCTTTATTCTCCTTCCATCCTAAGCGTCAAACAAATGTAAAAGTATTAGCAACATCCTCTTCCTATCACCTAGCTGAAACAAACTTGCTCCTCTATTTTCAATGAGAAAATTCCCTCTATACTATTGGAAAATTTTCAACTTCCTTCTATACCATCAAAATTTTAAAAGTTCCCTCTATACCATCGGCTTAAAATTTTCATGCCCTCTATACCATTGGTGTCCGTGCTTAACATTTATCTCTATTCGCTAGCTCGAAAAAATAATTTCTTTACTCTAAAATTTATGAAAATTTGTACATTTATAGAGTAACATATGAAGAACATTTTTTGTTATTGAAAAATAGTTTGGTTCTATAACATTTTTAAATTTGAAATTGCTGAACATGGTAAAGCGTTAAGGTTCGGAAATACTTTCAGAAGTTAAAGTTCAAGTATTGAACCTTAACACTTTGCCAGGTTCACCCATTTCAAATAAAAAAATGCTATAGAATCAAACCGTTTTCTAACAATAAAAAATGTTCTCCACGTGTTACTCTATAAATTTATAAATTTTAAATACTTTCGAGCTAGCGAATAGAGATAAATGTTAAGCACTGGTGCCAATGGTATAGAGGGCATAGAAATTTTAAGCCGATGGTATAGAAGGAACTTTTAAAATTTCAATGGTATAGAGGGAAGTTGAAAATTTTTCAATGGTATAGAGGGAATTTCCTCTTTTTTCAATGGGTCGTACAATACTCCAACAATAAAAGAAACGCATCTCACTGAAAGGCCATGCATTCAACCTCAAGCGTTTTAGTTGCCACTAGCAGCCGTTTCTCATTGGCAATTAAATTCTTCTAATTCTTTTCTATTCTCCACCCTCACATCCAATATATATATTTCGGTGTATCAGATCCATGTGTGGCACGAAGATACCAAAGCGCTCAATTCCTACCGGAGGTCTCTCATCACATATCCTATTACCTCCTCAGCAACTCTCTCTCTCTCTCTCTCTCTCTCTGCAGCATCAATCTATATACATAATTCTAATGATTTTCCCTGCAAAGATTATTTAATCATCTCTGATTCTTTGTAGGACTGTGTCAAGCTCTGACTAATTTCTTTTAGAATCAGGGTTATTTACAGATTTAGCTGTTGGTGATCATCAAAGCTTCCAGGACTGTGTATCACCCTGAATATATTTCATCTTTCGCAGCATAAGACAGTTGATCCTTAAATGATGGTATATGTCTAATCTGTGGTAAGCTATCTCCAAGTGAAACACATTTTTAGAGTTATTTTTTCCCTTTCCATAGACCATAGGTAGTCTACTACCAGAATATCATTATAGCCAAGTTTTTGTACACATACCTGAGTAAATCAATTTTTCTAGAATCTCAACACTCACATACTAATAAAGTCTTCTTAATGACTCTTGAGATGCTTCGTCTGCTTATTTTTTTTCAAGCTCTCTAATTCACATTAACAACGAGCAAGGAAACTGGACATCGCCGGTTCTTCTACATGGAACATGAGGCGGCAGCTCTATTACATATAGGACTATCAAGCTTACATTTCGTCTCCAGAGATACACAACTAGCTTATATTTCGTTTCCACAAGTGCCACCTCGGGGTAGCAAGGCAACATGCAATCTATCAGGTGGTGGGATTGCAGGAATTTAAGCCATTGAATCACGGTGATCCTTCAACAGGAGACAACTTTTATCCTCAGCACAATGTGGTCGTTCATTCATCTAATCGTATTGATCCTCACCTTACCAGAAGACTGACGCATCTCCACAACCCATCTTCCTTTCATCTGTTGTGTATCAGTAAGAGGATGTCTCAATATTAGTTACCAACTAGCCAACACTGAAAGAAAATCATGACAAGTATTGGTAAACTATGACTTTGGGTCATGTGTTTATTTATTTTAAGATTGTCAAGGTACATACCATTAGTTCCCTAACTTTTTTAGATAATGAAACAGTGAGGAAGATGATATCGATGTATATATATTTCTGTTTAAACCCAGATATAACAAATTTGATTTCGGTTGTCTATGACCACATAATTCTTGGAAAATTAATTGATTATCAGAAATTATACATTTTATAGAAATATAAATTAGACAATATTACATGGAGTGAAACAATTATTATTAAGAGAAACGAGCTATTTTGTCCTTTTTGCAAATTCAAGTACAAGTTCCATAGGGCAAAGAAAAAGTTTGCAATAGAAATTTTCAACTAATTCAAATTCATGCATTTTATAAATCCCGCAGCATCGCACGGGGTTATCAACTAATTCAATATATTCTTCTCCTTAATGAAAAACCACCTAAGCTCCTCCTAAGTGTGGTCTCCTTTTTTTTAACTAATTCAATATATTATTGGTGCACCAGTGGGCTCTGGCTTTACAGCTGCACACCTGGGCCTTATGGCCGGTGGGCTGGATGGAAACTGTGCTGAACTCATTCAATCATGTCCGTTTGTTCTTCAGCATTACACGAGCATATTATTATGGAAGGAATGATAGGCCACACTCTTTTTATTTTGTTGGGATCCCTTGTTTCCGTTTCTTTATTTCTCTACTACTATTTATGAAGGAAAATATATACAAAGTAATAACTGCAGAATCTAGGTTTACATTCAATGGTGACCAATTATGTATCAAAAAGGAGAGTTATGAAACATTCATCGATTAAATTCTAGGGTTCCATTCAATGGTGACCAACAATAATTACTTAACTAATGTGGATGGATGGATGATATCTATCTAGGGTTCCATTGATATATTATTTTTTGAGATAAAGATTCGATATATGTCTGTTGGTTTTTTTTCAGGGGAAAAATGATTATTGGTGCATCTGTGGCTCTACAGCTGAACGCCCGGGCCCTATGGCCACTGGGCTGGGTGAAAACTACATAATCTGAACTCTTACACTACAAGACAAACCCCTACAACACTTAGTAAACGTTGTAAGCGCCTTTCGTATAGAGTGTTTAGTAGGCCTTTCTCTTCCTTCCTTTTATTATTTTTGTTTTTTTCAATTTCATTTACAATCCACCAGCGCTAGTCACTCCTAGAAATACTACTATTTTTTTAAAAAAATACAAGAAACGTGGTGGCTAGGAATCGAAAATAGAACCTATACGTTGAGTTCCACATCCACTAACCAGGAAGCCATCAAACAGTTTCTGTTCAGACTTCCCCACATATTTTGTTATACATTATTATATCGAATAATATGAAGGCCACAACATCGTCGCTCCATCCTCTGTCATACGCCCTTGGCCACAGCGCCGCCGCCTCATCCTCCGACCTGCGCCCTTGGCGACATCGCCACTGCCCCGTCCTTCGGGCCACCACTGGCCAGAATAGCGCCGCACCTCGTCTTCCAGCCCATGCCGCAGCTCCGTCCTCAGGTCTGAATCACATCTCCCACACGTCCACGGTATGGAATTTGTTGTTTCTCAACCAAGCTTCTTCACTGATATTACTACGAGTTGCACAATAGGTTTGGAAATTCTGATTGGTGTGGTTCATCATATTGCTCGCCTTCTCCATCTAATTCCGTCCCTATCGAGAATTGTCTTTGTTTACCTATACAATCTGTTGTCACACACTGCATAAATCTTCAAGCAGCTAGCTGCTTTCAAGGAGAATAAGGTTTTGGAGGAGGCTAAGGTACGGCATTATCCAACCTATTTCTCTATCTTTGACATTAATATAAATTTCTGTTGATTGTTCCATCTGCATCTATAGAAAAGAATAAATGAAGCAGTTCTTTTGTTTACTTTTGAAATTTAATGGGATGCATGCGCTCTAATTCGGTTTCCATTAATTTATCAAATTTGTTCAGTGTCTACATGTTTTATACATTTTTTCGGCACTCCATTCCAGATTGACATTTAGTGCATATTTGTGTTGAATAACAACCTTCACGAAGAACGCATGAACTATTCATTCAATTAATGATTAATAATCATTACGCCACATTTGTCAATAGTTCCAGTAGTTATCTATATTATGGAAAGGAAAAGATTAAAATTTCTTTTGCTATTTACTTTCAATGGATTTTGAATATTTTGAATTTATAGTTCGACTATGGACATAGAAGTCATCAAGCTTTTGTTGCATTGTTCTAAAGGATCTATTGAGTACAACAATGGTGTGAAAGGTTTTGTTGAATTTGCATTTAAAGATAAATCACCAGATGCCAAGATTCATTGTCCGTATGAGACATGTGTGAACACTACACTTCTCTCGAGCGATGAGATATATGAACATTTAGTTTGCAATGGGATACTTGAAAATTATGATGAATGAAACTTTCATGGCGAGCCTTCAATCCAAGACAATTCTAATCAACAACCGGAGTATCGGAATAAGTCTGGAAGACATGCCAACTTGCATCAATGGATCAATGATACCTTTGGGCATTTTTATGATGACATTCCTATGACTGATGGCCCGGGTTGTGCGAATGCACCTGTACATGGAGAAAATTCAGAAGCTCGAGATTCTATAAACTGGTTAAAGATTCAAAGAAACATTTATGGGAAGGATGTGAGTTATCGGAGCTATCTTTGCTCGTGCTTTTGTTTAATATAAAGTCCATGAACAAATGGACAGATAAGTCATTCGGTGATCTTCTTGATATTTTGCACATAGCGATACCAAATGGAAAGCAATTGCCCAAAAATTTTTATGAGGCTAAGAAAGTTATTTCTAAATTTGGCCTGGGCTATGAAAATATTCATGCATGCCCAAACAATTGTCAGCTGTTTTGGAAAAACAAAGTAAGGGATGATTTTTGCACGACCTGTAAGGCTTCTAGGTGGAAAGATAAAGAACTTGAAACTAAACTAACAAACATGAAAAGAAGGAAAGCAATACCTAGAAAAGTGTTGCGATACTTTCCTATTAAAGAGAGGCTGAAAAGACTGTTTATGTGTAAAGAAACAGCACCTCTCCTTCAATGGGTTGGGTCTACGGTGCACCGGGGGATTGAGAGATAGGAATAGGTGGAAGCGGAGGGGCTCAATCGCAAAGCAGCGGAACTCACATTGCTCCTTCTTCCTTCGCCGTCGAACACCATGGGCGGCTCTCGGAGCTCGCGCCGACGGCGAGGGAGAGGGGAAGGCGGCCCGGAGACGGGGAAACGATATCTCATGCTCTTGCGCGCCCGTATGGAGTGGAAGGAGGCGGCAACATGGCCGAGATGTGAAGTATTTTGGTGGAGAACGACCATGGTCGGTAGTTCGGGAGAGATTGGCGAAAAATGGAAATACGCCGGCCATGGAGCATGAGGTGGAGCGAGAACGAAGGGCAATGGAGGAGAGGTCGAGGCACGTCCGTTTATATTGTTTGGAGGGGGCGTTCGCGGCCGGGGTGAGCTCACCGGTGGTGGCGAGCTCGCTCTGCCATTGCTCGTGCTTTTTGCACCGAGCTCGCGTCGTCGTGCGGGGAAAGCCCGGATGCTCGCGTCGCAGAGCGGGGAGCGAGTTGACGACGGGGTGGCATTTTTGGTACGGTGCGGAAGGTGCGACCGGGCGGGGCTCGACCGGGAGGCGCCGAGGCGGAGAGATTTTTGGTACAATGACCAGGAAACGGACAGGCTTCGTTAAAATGACCACGACACATTGGGCTTCGGCAGAATGACCACGAAACCAACGTCGTCTCCGGTAAAATGACCACGTGGACGGAAATACCCTTCCTCTTCTTCTTCCTCTCTCCATCGATCCCCTAGGCTAGCCTAGATGGACAAGTATAAGGATACATAGCTTATGTGTGAGGCCCATTTGGTGTAGGAGCATGACACAACGATATTTGTTTCTCATTCAAGAAAAAAGTTTCAACAACTTGGGCCAGTTGTAGAGAGAAACCAACACTAAATGTATGAATCGAAAATAAAAATTTCAAAATCTCAATTACAGATATAGGATACAATGGTAGAATTGTCATTGATTATTTTTTCACATTGATCCTCATATATAACTCATTTGGAAGGTTATTAATTTTTTTACCTTTTTAAGAGAGGCTAATATCTCATTTTATAGACTCCTAAATTGTGTGCTAGATCAGAACAATATCGTCCTAGGTAATTATCAAGCAAGACACTATCTCGGAAAGGAAAGAAAAAATCCATCTAAGGTCCATAATGTTGTTAATACACATGTATCCGGTATCCCCACCCAACAGCACACACAAGTACACAACACAGCGGTCCCTTTACACCAACAACAACAACAAAAACCAGCGGTCCCTTTTTCACTCCTTCTCCCTAGTTTTTTTCCCCTGCAAACACTAACCCTTAGCCAAATCGAGTAGTAATAAGGCCCCAAAAGAAAAATCAAGGGCTTTTTCTACACGACACTCAAAAAAAAGTATGACTTTGTCTCTTGTACATTGCGTAAAATTGTATTTCTGTGCAGCCACATCATGCCAAAGAAAGAATTCATTTTAATGATAACAAGATCGAATTATCCCTACATTATCTTCTTCATTATCCTCATGTGTCTTCCACACTTCCTTCTCACCGGTGGCACACTTGCCCCAAAACGGAGCTCAGTCCGCAACGCCATGTTTAGACCCGTCGTTGGCACGAAATGAGTTGCATGTGTAGTAGACAGGGTTCACAAAACCGAACGGACCGGCTGGTTTTTGAACTGAAAACCGGTCCGGTTAACTGAAAAAACCACCGGTTAACCGAACTATTACGGTACATAGCTTCGGTTTTGCCTAGCCAACCGGTCGAACCGCCCGCTCGGCCGAGACCAGTTTCCTGGTTAACCGAGATAACCCGCCGGTTTTGAATGGTTATGTGAACCATGGTAGTAGGTGGCTTCAGCTCGTGCTTCAGGAGAGAGGTGAAGGCAGTGGGGTCGTGGGAGCCAACAAAGTCGAGCGCAGGAGCCGGAATCACAAGGATAGGTAGGAACGTTGACTTCGAAGCGATCGGTTTTAAAAGAGATGAGGTATGATCATTTATGTCATTTAAAACATATTATGTCTTCTTATAAAAAATGATTACTAATGACGACAATATCCTCTATATAAAATCCTACTTTTTACCGTGTCCACAACACAAAGTCAATGGTATCCTAGAAATAAATACTCTCTCTGTTTTTTCTTTCTTGATGTTAGGACAAGGAATTTATTTCAAAAATGAACTAATTTTTTTGTCCTAACGTCATAAAAACAGAATGGACGGAGTACATGTTTGTGAAGACGGTATGGTCGAGTGAGCCAACGGAGTCGAGCGCGATGGGCAGGAGCCGGAATCACCGGGATAGGTAGGAAGGTTGACTTCAAAGTGGTCGGTTCTGGAGGAAATGAGCTAGGATCATTTATGTCATTTAAAACATATTATCTCTCATTATCAAAATGATGATTAAAATAGACTGTGTCCTCCACACAAAATCTTACTTTTCACAGTGTCCATGACACAAAGTATAAGTCAGTGGTATCCTAGAAATAAATACATGTTTTGTGAGGGTCTTCTAAACAAAAATCCCAAAAATCAACTATCTGCATTGCAGCTGTGTTCCAACGGCGGCAGAACCTGCCACTGCCACCCTAGAGTAGTAAAGCCCGTTGTCCTATGTATTTAGAGCATCTCTAGCAAGGCTCGTACTTGACCCTACCTAAGATTTAGCGTCTTTGATAAAAAAAACCCACTCCAAGAAAGACTCTACTCAGCCCTACTTTTTCATGCCAACTCAAATTGCAAGTTCAGTGACCTCATTTCTAAGCGCCTCCAACTCAGCCTTTCAAACGTGGGTCCCATTTTTCCTTCTTTTTCTTCTCTCTCCTTTCTTTCCTTTTCCTCTCTCCCCTCTCTATCTCTCTCTCCTTTCTTTTCCTCTCTCTCTCCCTTGCATTCGCCGCCTCTCCCCGCCGTTCGGCTACGCTTGGGCTCCGCTCCTCCCCACCGGCTGGCCGCGCGCGCCTCCGCTCCTCCCCACCGGCCGGCCACGCGCACGCCTCCGCCGGCGACCAGCGCCGCCACCGCGCCCCTCCTCTTCCTCGTTCGGCTCGTTGGTGGCCTCGACGACGATGACTGGGCCGTGTGTGGCCCGGATCTGGCGCGCGGCAGGGCGACGCGGCAGCCCGAATCCGACACGTGGCTGGACGGCACGGTGGCCCGGACCCGGCGCCGAACAGGAGACGCGATGACCACCCCTCCGTTGTGCTACCCACTGGCTTCACGCCGCCTCTCCCCTTTGGGTGCCGGCGCCCAGTCCTTCGCACGCCCACCATGAGCGCGAGCCGGCGGATGAGCGACGACAGGTAGGATTTGGAACCGCCACCGCCACGTGCGAGTTTGGACCTGTCCGGGGAGGTCGCTGTCGGAGAAGACGGCGAGTAGCAGCAACGACCTAGGCGCGCGCGGCACGAATGGTGGCGCGGTCGTGGTGGATGCACGAGGAGCAGCGAGGAAGTACAGGTCCCGTGTCCCGAATCTTTTTTTTGTCGCTGGCGTGTGGGTACCACATAGGCAGGACAAAAGTAGAGGCTCTATTTTCATGCTCCTGCAGGAGTTGATATCAAATTTTTCATGCCCAGATTTTTTTTTTCAAACCCCTAAATCTGAAAATAGGGCCCTGGTTTCTATGTATTTGCTGGAGATGCTCTTACAGCTGCAAAGCCCTTCCTGCTAGAAGCATTGTTTTGTTCAGGGACGCCATGGGGCGCAAGAAGCAGCAGGGTGGCAGCAGCGCGGCCGCAGCGGCGACGGAGAGCGGCAAGGAGGAGGAGATGGAGAAGCAAGCGACGGAGAGAGGGGGAGATGGGAGGAAGGGGAAGCAGATGGGGAGAGCGGAGAGGAAGCAGGATAGGGAAAAAGAGACGGAAAGAGAGGAGGGGGACGCCACAGCCGCCGGCCATCGATTCTTCAAGGTGTTCTTCCCCGAGCAATCGGGGGAACGATTGGTGAGCTTCTTGTTCTCAGTGTCTTATCTGATTTTATCCATGGTTGATTGATCCCTGTGCCATTAATTTTTGGAAAGATTTTTGGCTGCTCCGTAAGATGCTGTTTTTATAGTGGAATCTGTGTCCTTTTGCTTGCCATGCTAGAATAAAAAAAAGTAGGATTCGTTAATCGATTGCTTTTGCTCCTATAGTCCTATATACAGGGTTGTGTGATTCGGAACTGTTTCACCTTCTTGCATCTTCTCTGGCCATCAGATTAGAACATTACACGACATTTGTATACCGCTTTGTCTGCTGTCTTTATTTGTGATTCCTTACTGCTTGCCAAGCAAATTATGTCAACAAGTTAATATTTTGCCTATGTCTATGTGTGTTCTGGAGGGAAAAACAAGTTGATATGTGCTTACTACTGCATCAATTTGTGCACCAGCTAGAAATTTTGGAGCACACGTGAACACATATGTGATTGTAGGAAATGAGTTACAACTGTATTGAAGACTTCTTATTTGTGAAATATTGGAAGCATACTTTGTATGACTTCCAATATTAAGTTGTGTTACTTTATAATATCCTTAATCACTTGCAAGATTTTTTTTTGTTTTCTTCAATATTGGAAGCATACTTTGTATGACTTCAATAACAAAGGAACTTACTTTTAAAGAAGTAAATAGATGCATGAAACAACTGGCCAATTTGTTAGGCACACTTCTTAATTGCAAAATGAAGTGATAATATTTTGTCAGTTTATTTAATATTTTACACACTTGAGGATTCAACTTGACCCATACTTTTTAATTCCCAACTTTATGCATTAGTTCAGTATTCTTGTTGTATATACTCTATATAAGTACTCTGGGAATTTGTAGGTTTATCTCATCTTAATTTTGCATAGGCCACATAATTATGGAAATCTCCTACATGATGTTTCAATAAGCTGCCCAGTTGTCCCACGATTTCATCAAATATTCTGTTTATTTTCCCATATATCCATTGTCTCACGAATTCATATTACCTGGATAGGACTCTTCATCTTGTATGTCTATGCTGTTGTGCATGCTTGCTAACCAAGTAGGATTTTGCTCTTGCATGTCCTCAGTGGTGGGAGGGGAAAAGCCAAAAGGCAACAAAACTGATAGCCATGAAAGGCTCTCGAGTTATGTCCTCCTCGGTTGCTTGTTTCATCTTCTTTAAGTGGAGATTGATGGGGGACTGCAATGAGCTACCGTTTTGATCCTGAGTGGACACCCGTGATATTGGATGGCTCATCAAGGTGAGCTTCTGGTGTTGATCATGGCCAAGCGGGGAGAACGGGGGTGGTCTTCACGGGCAGAAGAAAGGAGTCATGGTTTCCTGGATTTGTTGGGCTGAACCGTCGAGCAGGAAATGGGTAGCCTCAGCCCAAGAGAGGAAAAGGCGGCATATGGGTTTTCGTGTAAATTTTTATCCAAACAGAGGATTAGTTAAATTCTAAAAATCAAATTTTTAGTTCTGAGGAAAAAAATTGTACTGAAGAAAAAAATAAGATGAACCTCTAAGTTTTGAATTTGAGTAAATCCTATTATATCATTTTTTTAAAACCATTTTCAAACCAAAAGGCTTAAAAGATAATTATTTTATAAGGATAAAGCTAAAACATTTATAATTCAAATTAAAAAATTTAAATCATGCCTTTTCAATAAAAAATACACAAGTTTTTATTTAAGTTTCAAACAAAAACTTTTCAAACTAAATAAATTTTATGTTTGTGTTTGGAAAAGCTCACAACCCAAAATAAGACATTTTGGGGTGTTACACTATTATGGTAGGTAAACCGACGGTCAAAATGGCTACTTAACGACCATCAATAATACCCCCACCAAGCTGAACTTTGCTCGTCCCGAGAAAAGCTAGACTTCGGTTTTTGTTGATCAGGAGTTCCAGCAATATCCTACTCTTGTCATATGCCCAAATGCACAACTATGACAATCTATATAGAATTGAATAAGTTGGCACGAGTATCGTGGGATGTTGTAGTGTCACACCCCATTTCTGGAATGTATTGTGCATCCTATACCAATCCTTGGATCAGTAGTTGGTACGCACTTCGGACTTCTCAAAATCCATATAATGACTAATATGTATATTATAATACTAATAGCAGTAAGGCTTACCAATCATAATCTAGTTACAAAGCGTAGTAGAGCTTCAATCGTAAATCCAATTCAAATCCACGAGCAATACTTGAGTGTACAATGAGACCTACCGTGGTTATCTTCGAGAATTTCATGAGTAAAAAGCAAATAAGCAAAGCGTGAGTATGGAAGGTACTCAAGCAAGCCGTAACACTACACAAGGGGTATAATCATGCAATGAAGGCTGTAGCAAGAATGCGGTATAGGTTCGAGTGTTTGCGCAAGCAACTAATTAATATCAAGCAGGTTCACTAAGAATAGGTATCAAGGAGGAGGAAAATACTAATCAATATTTTAGTGGTTTTACCCTAGGGGAGATATTATTCGACCCCGCTTGTTCCCACGCCCGGGGAGATTCTCAAATCCCGCTAGCTCCCATATTTTAAGTTGAGCCTTCGACCACTGTCAAAACGACTTCCGGCTCACCGACCAAGTATCATCAACAACATCTACTATCCCACCAACTATCAAACAACCTCTCATACCAGGTGACCATAGATTATCATATAGGTTTTTTATACCGTACGTAACACTATACCCATGAGCTATGTTCTCCTCGCGAGGTAGCGACATAACGTCCAACCGACTCCCATCGTACGTTATGTACAAACCCGTCTCGCGAATGATTGGGAGCACCTATCGCCATGGACTTATCCGGGCATGCGATCCGGGGACATACTCCATCATCCACATACTCCTCTAATGGGACGGGGCCTTATTTGCCACGCCCATATAGGGAGAGGGTTGGTCCTACCCATTATAGGTTCCATGGTTGTACTAGACATCATTAAGTTGAGGTCTAAGGAACCAGTCCTTATATGGCAGGGTGAGCGCTCGTCCACGACCGGATGGATCCCATATTGTTTCAACCCATGAAAAACAACTAGAGCCTCATCCACAACGACACTCACCATCCCACATTTTCTATCAATCGTTCTTTCTAATTCCCACCCATTAACTCACACCACCGGATCCTCATATACACATCTAATCCTAAAAGGTAAATTTAATTAATAATGATGTGGCAATGAGCATCATCGAGGGTTCTAACTTCCTATGCGCACTACGTGAAGCAAGTATCTCACGAACATTAGGCTTCTAGTGTCGGAGTTTTTGGGGTTTATGGTGTATTTGGGTATGCAAGTAAGGAAGGGTTATGGTAACAACAACGGAATTACCATGTACCAAATTGGGTAATAATGCAAGCACCTATAGCAAAGTTACTCAAGATAGTATGCAGTATAGAATAGGCCATAAGTAGGTTCAAATGTATATGTGTAGGTTCAATATGATCCGGGATAGTTAGAGCTTGTCCGGTATCACTATATTCCATAATAGTTGAGATTCTCGACTTCATGTAATCGGCGACATAATTGTTCTCTACACTTGGGCCTTTGGGCTTCTCTCTAAGATTAGAGTCCTACAGATCATTCGATTGATATAGTCCGTAGTACTAGCATAAAATAAATAAAATAAAATAAACAAGAGTCGAATAAATCTTGATGAAACCAAATAAGGATCGAGTTGATTTAAATAGGTTTGAATAGGAGATTCGAGGATCTAGTGTATTCTTGGTGGGAAGATTTAGGATTATGGAGGTTTAGAGGATACGATCTAATGTGGGAGGCTTGGTTTGGATGATCCGGATCTAAGGGGGTAATGGTGAAGGACTCGTCGGAAACGAGATCCGAACGATGCGGATAAGGGGCTAAGGGGAATAACCGAGGAATCTGGTTGGGAATGGGTTTATGGTAGGTGGCATTGGGTTCTCCGTGTTTGTACGATCGTACGAGCGTAAGAATCACTCGAAACGAAGCTACGGGTGAAAAGATATGATATTTGGAAGACCTAGAGGCCTTTATGTAAAAATAGTTGGGTCTAGGGACCTATTTGTAATTACTAAAAGTTTTCTAGGATGTTTTGTGAAAAAGTTCAGGGACCAAAAGGATGGGGTTGTCAGCTCAAGGACCTAAACGAAATATAGAGGAAGATCGGGGACCTAAGTGAAAAAGTGTAGGACCCGAGATTTCCCTCCTCCTTTCGGAATTATTTTTGTGTGGAAAAATCCATGGACTAGGTCCACGGGTCCGTCGAGAGTCTATGGGTTGGGTCTATGGTGCACCGGGAGGTTGAGAGACAGGAATAGGTGGAAGCGGAGGGGCTCAATCGCAAAGCAGCGGAACTCACATTGCACGTCTTCTTCCTTCGCCGCCGAACACCATGGGCGGCTCTCCGGATCTCGCACCGACAGGAGGGAGAGGGGGAGGCGGCCGGGAGACGGGGGAAATGATTGCTCGTGGTCTTGCGCGTCCGTACGGAGTGGAAGGAGGAGGTGAGATGGCCGGGATGTGGAGTATTTTGGTGGAGAACGGTCTTGGCCAGAAACTCGGGAGGAATTGGAGAAAAATGTAAATACGTCGGCCATGGAGCACGAGGTGGAGCAGGAACGGAGGGCGATGGAGGAGAGGTTGAGGAACGTTTGTTTGTATTTTGGAGGGTGTGTTCGCGATCGAGGTGAGGTCACCGGTCGTGGCGAGCTCGCCTCGCCTGGTGGGCCGTGCCTTGGCTAGGCCACGAGGCCTCATTGGGCCGGGGGAAGGCAGCTCACGCTTGGCCCAGGAAAGAGGGACAGGGAGAGTGGGTTGGTGGTGAGGCTGGGCGAGAGAGAGGAGGGTGATTTTGGCCCACGAGAAGAAAAGGGTTTTTTTTTCTATTTTCTGGTATTAGGAATTTAGGATGTTTAAATTCAACCCTATTCAAATTCAAATGCGATTCAAATAAAATATAAATTGAATCCTTGGAAAAGAGAAAATTTCAGATTCAAGAAATACCCAAAATAAATTAAGAAAAATTAAACATACACGGGCAAGGTTCATTTTATTCTCTCAAAGATTTATTTTCTCTAATTTAATTAATGGGATTTTATTTTCCCAAAAATCATGAAATCATGCTATAATTTCTAAAAATTTAAATTCATAGCTATTTTCATTGGTTTGATTTATTTTAAAATTTTGGGTGTCACATGTAGCTTCTCCAAATCTTGAGCTGTTGGAAAACAGAAGTTACTCTCTTTGATCGACTTTTAGCTCGGAAATTAACTTTTATCACAAATCTACATGCGAGTATGAAATGCCAAGTCTTTCTGTTTTTTTAGGTAAATTGAAGGTCCAAATAGGACTTAACGAGTCAACAATTTGTTGACACAGAAGATGATTTTCCGTCAACAAGGTGATTATCATGCGTAACGCTATCCTACTCCCTCCGTTCTAAAATAAGTGTCGTTCTCGTTTTTCGAGGAGTCAAACAGTTTTAATTTTGACCAAATATATATTAAAAAGTATTAAACTTTATATCATATAATTAGTATCATTAGATAGTTTGTTGAATCGATTTTCGTAATAAACTCAGTTTGAGATATAAATATTACTAATACTCTATATAAATATGGTCAAACTTAAGAATATTTGACTGACACGGATACAATAGAGACAGTTATTAGGATGGAGGGAGTAGAATGGAAACAAAAAAATCAACTAAGATCCATTATGTTGTTAACACACATGTGTCCGATACAGCACACACAACTGAATGATCCGTAGATTTTTCATTCCCCCTACCTCGTTTTCTTTAAAGACCAACGATTTTTTGTTTACACCATGTACTGTTACTGCTTCTAGGGCTCCATCTAACCAAATCACTACGGGAAAAATCAATCTTTACCCTATGTCTCATTACTTTGCCGTGTGTTTCTTTCGAACACATGGCAAAGATTTTCTTTGCCGTGTGCTAAAACAAAAACACACAACAAAGTCTTTGCCATGTGTCAAAAGCATGACACACAACAAAGAGTGCTATTTGTCGTGTACTTTTTCTAGGTCTTCTCTAAGCACACGGCAAAGAGCTCTTTGTGGTGTGTTTTTATTGTAGGCACTCGGTAAGATAAATTTAAATCAAAATTTTGAAGGCCTAAAAAATTCAAATTAAAAAGTGTTGAACTATAAAGTTATATAACTTCTGAAGATCCACATCTTTTATTTAGGTGATTTTTTCATTCGACAAAATAACAAGTAACATTCTTCACAAAATCAACGTGTCTCGTATAGTTTCGTAAACTAGAGGAGAAACACATAGTATATCTAAGCAAATGTTAATACGACTGTGTGGATGAAAAAATTAACAAAATGAAAGTTGTAGATCTTCATAAGTTATACAACTTTATAGTTCAATACTTTTTAATTTGAATAAATTTTGTCTAACAAAAAGGATGTTTGAATTTCTCAAATTTGAAATTTAGAAATTTCCAAACGACATCAGATGGAGAAACAGTACAAATAAAAGTTGTAGATCCCAAAAAGTTATGAAACTTTGTAGTTGACAACTTTTTTATTTGAAATCATCTTGTCAACGAAAATTAAGTTTGAATTTCTCAAATTTGAAATTCAAAATTTGTAAACGACCTCGAATGGAGAAATTACCAAAATGAAAGTTGTAGATCTCGAAAAGTTATAAAACTTTGTATCTGACCATTTTTTAATTTGAATTCATTTAGGACTTTAAATAAGTAATTTACACTCCATTAGGTATAATATGTGTAAAATCGAAATGGTCTTTACTCTTTAGTGAAATGTGATAATATGGTGCAATGGAAGAGGTGTTATAATGTGAAGTGGAGGTCATTGGTTTGAATCTCAACAGCCACATGGTGTGCAAAAATTTCATGAGATAAGGTGTGACAACAAACTTGATGAGTAGATGATCTAGTGGAGCCTCCCTAGGAAAAAAACTTTTTTGTTATTTTTACGAGCTTTTTCTCTTTTTTATAAAAAAGTCTTTCCCTAGTGTAAAATAGCACACGGCGATTGCCGTGTGCCCAAATAAAGCACATGGCAAAGACGGCTTTGCTGACGGCTTTTTGCCGTGTAAGCTTTGTCGTATGTTGCACACGACAAACTCTTTGTCGTGTGCTTTTCGGCCTTTGCCGTGTCTATTGCACATGGCAAAGTTGTTGTCTCCCGTAGTGAATCGAGCAGCTATTGGAAGGGTAGGTCAACACTTGCCACACACCTTAAGCGGCAGTGTATAATGCTCTCGTCACTCACCGTAAAGGATTTGTTAAGAGGAGGTAACATTATATGATGGAACAGTACCGTGTTAGGCGGTGAGACCACAGGAGGAGGGTCCAACGACGGTTGATGTCTAGATGAGCGAGTTCTAAACTTTAGAATTCGGAATAGAAGATCGCTTGTAATACGTATTACAGGATCTGATAGGCTGTGCGAGGCCATAGCATGACACGTGGGTGACATGCACCGCAATAATGGGACCATCCAGCCATACTAAATGGGACATCTTTGATATACGAGCATGACACATGAACTTTTCAAGAGGAGATATTGGGTTTTGATTCAAGAAAAAAAGGCTTCAACAGGTCCAGTTGCAGCGAGAAGCTAACTATAAAAGTATGAAAAAAACAAAATTATGAAAATCTCAATTACAGATGTAGGATACATAGGTAGAATTCCAATCATTATATTTTTTTCCAATGGATCCTCATAACTTATTTGGAAGGCTATTTAATTTTAGCTTTATAAGATATCTTACAAGCACATAGCTCTCGTGTTAAGGCTCTAAAGTTGTGTGATAGATCACGACAATATCATCCTAGGTGATTATCACGTGTGATGATACCCTAGAAAGGAAAAAAGGATCCAACTAAGATTCATTATGTTCTTAGCATACATGTATCCACACCAGCACAAACAACCCAACACATCTTTTCCATTTCCCCTCCCTCGTTTTTCTTTCTCCGAAAAGACCAATGCTTTTTATTGTCACCCCATTTGTTCATGCTTCTAGTGCTCCATCCAACCAAATCGAGGGTGTAATGGGGAGCAACCAAATCGAGAGTATAATGGGAAGAGACGCCTCAATATTTGCCGCTCCTTCACCTTAAGGAGCAGTGCAAATGCCTGTCACTCCCCATGAATGATGAGAAAGAGGGGTAACATCTTGTGAGAGAAGGACTATGACGGTTGACAATGAGGCCGTGGGAGAATGGGCCAATGATGGTTGATGGCTAGATGAGCAAGAGGAACTTTAGAATTCACGATGAAAACCAGCTTTGTCATATATACATATTATGAGCCTGATAGGCTGTATGAGGTCGTGGTATACACTTTACATGCGCCATAACAATAGGTAGACAATGTGTCCTATAATCGATCCTATGTGTAGCCTATCACAAGCTATGGATCTGTACATTATATCATGTGTGGGCCAAATTATATGCCTCTAAGCTGACCTAAATGGACAAGTATAAGGATATGTAGCTTATGTGTGAGGCCTCATTTGGTGTAGGAGCATGTAAACATGTCCAAACGGACTGCCGACACTGAGCTGAGCACGGCCCATTTAGTTTCAGGCCAGCACGGCACGAAAATGCATTTCGGACCGTGCCGTGCCGGCCCACGTGCCCGGCCATCGGCCCACGGCACAGCACCGCCATGGCTTGCCGTGTCGGGTTGACCCGTTAGGCACGTCGTCCCAGTATATAATAGCAGCCCATTTAGCGTATCGGTGTAAACAATTGCAAAATGGAGGTGGAAATGAATGTGGGATTCGAACCTTGAACCTGTTGGTTGAGAGTAAGATGCTTTCACCACTATACCAACAATCGTCTTTGTTTCACTCCGGCTGTTCTATTCTATTTGTACATAGGCAACTAATAGGCCATACTCATAAACGGGTCGTGCCGTGCCGTCCGTCGGGCCAAGGCCTCGGCCCAAGCATGGCACAAAGCCTCGTGTCGGCCCGGCACGAAATTATTTCGGCTGTGTCGTGCTTGGGCCGTGCTTTTTTCGTGCTTCGGGCCGGCTCACTTGGCACGGCCCATTTGGACATATTTAGGAGCATGACACATCGATATTTGTTTCTCATTCAAGAAAAAAGGTTTCAACAGCTTGGGCCAGTTATAGACAGAAGCCAACAACTATAAAAGTATGAATCTGAAAATAAAAATTTCAAAATCTCAATTACAGATATAGGATACAATCTAGAATTTTCATTGATTATTTTTTTCCCATTGATCCTCATAACTCATTTGGAAGGCTATTTATTTTTTTAGCTTTCTAAGAGAGGCTAATCTCTCATTTTATAGACTCCTAAATTGTGTGCTAGATCAGAACAATATCATCCTAGGTAATTATCAAGCAAGACACTCTATCTCGGAAAGGAAAGAAAAAAATCCAACTAAGGTCCATAATGTTGTTAGTACACATGTATCCGGTATCTGGTATCCCCACCTAACAGCACACACAAGTACACAACACAGCGGTCCCTTTACAACAACAACAACAAAAACCAGCGGTCCCTTTTTCACTCCTTCTCCCTAGTTTTTTTCCGTGAAAACACTAACCCTTAGCCAAATCGAGTAGTAATAAGGCCCCAAAAGAAAATTCAAGGGCTTTTTCTACATGATACTCAGAAAAAACGTACGACCTTGTCGCTTGTACATTGCGTAAAATTGTGTTTGTCTGCAACCACATCATGCCAAAGAAAGAAATTATTTTAATGATAACAAGACCGAATTATCCCTACATTATCTTGTTCATTGTCCTCATGTATCTTCCACTCTTCCTTTTCGCCGGTGGCACACTTGCTCCAAACGTAGCTCAGTCCGCAACGCCAGGTTTTGATCCGTCGTTGACACGAAGTGAGTTACATGTGTAGTAGGCAGGGTTCATAAACCGAGCAGATCGGCTTGTTTTTGAACTGAAACACCGGTCCGGTTAACCGAAAGCCATGGTTAACCGAATACGACACATACCTCGATTTTGCTCGGCTAACCGGTCGAACCGCCCGACCAACCGGGTCGGTTTTCTAGTTAACCGGAATAACCGGCCGGTTTTGAACGGTTATGTGAATCATGGTAGTAGGTGGCTTCGGCTCATGCTTTAGGAGCGAGGTGAAGGCGGTGGGGTCGTGGGAGCCAACAGAGTCGAGCGCAGGAGCCGAAATCACTGGGATAGATAGGAACATTGACTTCGAAACGATCGGTTTTAAAAGAGATGAGGTATTAAAACATATTATGTCTTCTATAGAAAAATGATTACTAATGAAGACGGTATCCTCCGTACAAAATCCTACTTTTTATCGTGTCCACAACCCAAAGTCAGCGGTATCCTAGAAATAAATGCTCCCTCTATTCTTTTTTTCTTAACGTTAGGACAAGGAACTTATTTCAAAAAATAAACTAATCTTCTGATCCTAACGTCATAAAAACAGAATGGAGGGAGTATATGTTTGTGAAGGCCGTATGCCAACGGAGTCGAGAGCGATGGGCAGGAGTCGGAATCACCGGGATAGGTAGGAAGGTTGACTTCGAAGTGATCGGTTCTGTAGGAGATGAGCTAGGACCATTTATGTCATTTAAAATATATTATCTCTCATTATCAAAATGATGATTAAAATAGATAGTGTCGTCCACACAAAATCTTACTTTTCACCGTGTCCATGACACAAAGTCAGTGGTATCCTAGAAATAAATACAAGTTTGTGAGGGTCTACTAAACAAAAATCCCAAAAATCAACTAGTATTTGCATTGCAGTTGTGTTCCAACGGCGGCAGGACCTGCCACTGCCACCCTCCAGTAGTAACGCCCGCTGTCCTCTGTATCTACAGCTGCAAAGCCCTGCCTGCAAAAATCATTAAATCTTTGTTCTGTCCAGGGACGTCATGGGGCGCAAGAAGCAGCAGGGTGGCAGCAGCGCGGCCGCAGCGGCGACGGAGAGCGGCGAGGAGGAGGAGATGGAGAAGCAAGCGACGGAGAAAGGGGGAGATGGGAGGAAGGGGAAGCAGAAGGGGAGAGGGGAGAGGAAGCAGGATAGGAAGAACGAGACGGGGAGAGAGGAGGGGGACGCCACAGCCGCCGGCCATCGATTCTTCAAGGTGTTCTTCCCCGAGCAATCGGGGGAACGATTGGTGAGCTTCTTGTTCTCAGTGTCTTATCTGATTTTATCCATGGTTGATTGATCCCTGTGCCATTAATTTTTGGAAAGATTTTTGGCTGCTCCGTAAGATGCTGTTTTTATACTGGAATCTGTGTCCTTTTGCTTGCCATGCCTAGAATTAAAAAAAAAAGTAGGATTCGTTAATCGATTGCTTTTGCTCCTATAGTCCTATATACAGGGTTGTGTGATTCGGAACTGTTTCACCGTCTTGCATCTTCTCTGGCCATCAGATTAGAACATTACACGACATTTGTATACCGCTTTGTCTGCTGTCTTTATTTGTGATTCCTTACTGCTTCCCAAGCAAATTATGTCAACAAGTTAATATTTTGCCTATGTCTATGTGTGTTCTGGAGGGAAAAACAAGTTGATATGTGCTTACTACTGCATCAATTTGTGCACCAGCTAGAAATTTTGGAGCACACATGAACACATATGTGATTGTAGGAAATGAGTTACAACTCTATTGAAGACTTCTTATTTGTGAAATTAATTAAGTTGTGTTACTTTATAATATCCCTTAATCACTTGCAAGATTTTATTTTGTTTTCTTCAATATTGGAAGCATACTTTGTATGACTTCAATAACAAAGGAACTTACTTTTGAAGAAGTAAATAGATGCATGAAACAACTGGTCAATTTGTTAGGCACACTTCTTAATTGCAAAATGAAGTGATAATATTTTGTCAGTTTATTTAATGTTTTACACACTTGAGGATTCAACTTGACCCATACTTTTTAATTCCCAACTTTATGCATTAGTTCAGTATTCTTGTTGTATATACTCTATATAAGTACTCTGGGAATTTGTAGGTTTATCTCACCTTAATTTAGCATAGGCCAGATAATTATGGAAATCTCCTACATAATGTTTCAATAAGCTGCCCAGTGTCCCACGATTTAATCAAATATTCTGTTTATTTTCCCATATATCCATTGTCTCACGAATTCGTATTACCTGGATAGGACTCTTCATCTTGTATGTCTATGCTGTTGTGCATGCTTGCTAACCAAGTAGGATTTTGCTCTTGTATGTTGACACCTTACATACGTATCCATTGTTGTCAAAATTTTGTCACACCATGTCTTTTTGAGGTACGCAATACCCTTGTATTTTACATGTGCACTAAACAGCTAGGAAGTGTGAGTTGATATTTTTTCCCCTCTTCCATAGCAGCGTTGAAGTACATGACAACATGTAATCATTTTTCCCGCAAATAGAGAAGTTCAAATGTTGAAAGAATAGGGATGCCCAGAATTTTTTAGCTGAACTAATGGATCTTGTTAGGAACAGGAACACACTGAATTATATATTTGTGTGTATATGCCTGCAGGATCATAATCTTTCTAATGTTTCCATTCTGATTGGAGAGTCCAGTATAGGCAAAAGACACAGCTGAACTGAAATCTTAATCAACCTAGAAAAGACTACAATTCTAAATATTTTTCATTGTGGCAGAGCTTGGTAATTTAGAAATGTATATTAGAGTTACTCTAGACTAACTCTCCTAATTTCATAATGGCATAGGTTGTTAATTTAAACCACGTTAGATCCAATAGCTATTGTTATCAAGAATTTGATTCAAGGTCGGATGTTTTGCTCTTTGTGAGAATTTATAGGACTTTTCCTCTGATTAATATGAAGACCCCAAAAGGAGCTTCAGATCCAGTTAGTGAATACAAGATGTGTATTCCAGAGGGAAAAAACTAACAGTCTCTTGTATGTTTATATGATGTAGAAAATACCCCCAGAATTCCAGGAGTATCTTGAGGGGGAGCCTAACAGAGAGGCTTCCCTGAAAGGTCCGAGCGGCAATATATGGAAAGTGGTGCTTACTTCGGATTCACAAGGATGGGGCTTCACGAAAGGGTGGAAGGCTTTTGCTCGCGATCACTCCCTTATGCCGGGTCAATTTTTAATATTCACCTATGATGGATGCTCTCAATTCTCCGTTGTGGTGTTCTGTACATCAGGCGTCGAGGACAAGTCGGCTCTCAATGTTCAGCCCTCTGAAGAGGTAGTTATTAAACTAGAACAGGAAGGTGTCGAAGATGTCGATACAGCTGCCACGTCAGATGGATCAGATCTTCCTCCTGTGGAGGGTAATGGAACTACAAGGAAGAGGGTGAGACAAGTGACTGATGTAATGAATAATTGCACTGCACGGAAGAGGCATTCTAGTGTACAAAAGAAATCTGAGAAAAAGAAGCCCGAAGCACCATGGGTACATCTATTGAAGCACCAACTGTAATTAACAGTAACAAAGGTAAAATATCCATCACCTGTTGTAAGACATTCAGCTCTTTTGAAGATTACTTAACACACTCATGATCACTGTCACAATATGCATGGTGGGTTCCGTTCAACCTAATTTTGGCATATCACAGATTCTTCCTGCCGGTTAGATGAATACTCATATTACAACAAGACTCTGGTCAAAACAAAGGATTTGCCTAGGGCGGGTAAACGTAAGTTATTCCTTCATTCCTCCTGTGGACTGTTTGATGAGCACTGATTTTTCTGTCACCTGTTGGAAGACATTCAGCTCTTTTGGACTGCATTGTTCCGGTGAATAATTTGATGCTCTGTAATTTTTCAGTCGTGTCAAAGAAGTGCAGACAGCCAGTAGTGATATCACAAAGGCGTCTGGTAACTGAAGAAGAGAAGAATCATGCTCTTAAGAAGGCAAAGGAATTTAAATCAAAAAATCCTCTTGCTGTGCAAATAATGATGGAATCCTATGTCTATGTGGGGTTTTTCTTGGTAATGTAACTTTTTTCCCTATGTTATTTTAATTATATTGATCTTGAAATCACTTATTTTATTTGTACATGTAAAACAATTACTTAATGCAGTAATTATAGTTCTCAATTGGCTTATAAGCTCATTGACAATCATACTAAAGTATATATTCGAAGCTGTCTACTTTTGTAGATAAACTAGAGCCTTTGTTTTAAATATCAAATGTTGTCAATTGTGCTGGGCCAAATTTACCAGGTCTAGTTCTAGGTGGTTAGAAGTACTGGCTGTCTTGGTAAGAATCGGCAAAGAGAAAACTTGATCTTACTGATCAAAATCTAGACCGAGCTGTTGAGCAGATTGGAAAAATGTTGTATGCATATTGGATTCGAGGAAAAGTTAAGTGAAAAATGGGTGAACTTAAGGAATTATTGGCCGTACCCAGTGCTGAGAGCTCCCACACTGTGCGGGGTCTAGGGAAGGCCTTACCCCTGCCTGTGCAATGCGGGGAGACCGCGGCTCGAACCCGAACTTAAGGAATTATTATTATAAAAAAATGTAATTTTTTAGTGTATCGATAAATTGATCACAAGTAAACCATTTTGAGATTATAAGTCAGTATTTCCATTTTTTATCATAGACTTTCAATTCTAGGATTTCTCTTCTTCTATCAATGAAATGAAATGATACATAGTTGTCCTGCATGTTAGAGAAAAACATTGCATTCTAGGAAGCTTTTTATGATGCTCTTAGCATACTGTTTTTGAACAATAAATGATGTCCAATCAATTTGCTTATAACTTGGCAAATTAGCTTAGTTCATTTAATCACCATGCTTATCATCCAGGGGGAAAAAACCTTCTTTTGATTTGCTAGATTTATGATCTAGCATTTCCTTATCATAATATTAATTGCAAGGGGTATACAGAATTTACCCAAACCTAATGTTACATTACTTGTTCATTCATGTGTAACAAAATTTGAAATGTCATGTAGGAATTTTTCCAGTGGCTTATTTGTTCTACCGTTTCTTTTCTGACTAACTGCAATATATTGCAGAATCTCCCATGTGAATTTGTGAGAGAGTCACTACCCCGAATAAACAAGAAGATGACACTTTGGGATCCACAAGGAAAGTCTTGGGAAGTTAATTACGTATACTATAATGACCGCTCTGTTGCCGCTTTCAGTGGTGGATGGGGTAAATTTGCTATAGGAAATAATTTGGAGAAGTTTGATGTTTGTGTCTTTGAGCTTTTCAAGGAGGACAACATCAAAGTCCACATCTACAGGGTTGTCCCAGAAATTACTCCGCTCCTCCGTAAGAGAAGCTTGTAACAAGGTTTTGTTCAATGTTTGAGAGTGCAATTCGATTTATCAGAAGCTAGGCAATAAGGAGACTTATTATTCATAGGCTGATATATGTTCATTTGTGCTCCTTCAAGAGAGAGCACTTGTAATTTGCAAAAAAAATAAGTGACAATAAGCAGAACTTATGATGCACTTGTGTCCTGATGAGAATCTTATTGTACCGGCTAAAGATATTGTTTTCATTTTTTTTCTGTAGAATTTGCATCTGCCAGATGCTACATGATATAGTCAGTACATTATAGCTATTTGTTGTAGAAATTGATTTTATTGAAGTTTTTAGTGGAAACAAATTTTTTTCATCTGCAGAAAAACATAAGTGCTTGACACACTTCTGCACGTCTGAGTACAAAACCTGCACAACAGACTCATGCTGCTTGAGACCAACCTGTTGGTTGCAGCATCCATTTCATGTCTCTGTTCTTCGCTTGAATGGTTGCTTCATTCTCCTCTATTCGTTGCTCATCGGTAGAAGACCACGTGTTGAGGTCTCGCTCATGCTCTAGCGAACGGACTCCCTTCTACTCAATACATATTTCTCTGTAGCACTAGGGATCAGTGAAGTAAGAGCAACAGCTAAGCAGAGAAGGAAGTATCTTAATGGAGTGTTCGCTGACTTAATCATTTCTCCACGATTCAAATTTCCTTGTTAAAAACATCAGATTGGCAGATGAACCTCATTTCTTTAGCTCATCATGTACTTGTCTTTGATCAGCCTGAGGAGTACACAGTGCTAATGCTTTTGTAACACCGGCGTCTACTGCCGGAGTTACAGGTTGAAGATGAGAAGATGGCGTATCC